>JANHJO010005040.1:25152-36114 GCA_032468235.1 Pseudoxyrhopus heterurus | reverse complement strand
TTGGCAGGGTTTGGCGGCGGCTATGGGAGGGGTGTGGTGACTTTCCTTTCCCCTTTCTGTTTCATTATACTTATCTATACTTACCTATCTTTTCTGCATGTGGCAGGTTTGTTAGTGCCGGGGGGGGGGGGGTTCAGCGCCGCCCATCAGCTGATTGGCGGAAGTAACACCGGCGGCTTGGGGTGGGTGGTGGGTGTGGATGAATTAATCCTGCCTTATGTTTTCTGATATAATGCGGTGACGGCTGACAGCGGGTGACACTGTTTTCACTTTAGTTTGAGTTACGATATTGTACCTGTGTTTCCCGGCTCAGTGAACCAAACATTGCATTCAGTGGACTCCGAGTGGTTTTTCTCGTGAAGGAGACAGGCGACAAGCTCTAACAATAACCATCTAAAACTATTTCAACAAATTAAAATGGAATTAGAAAAAATGAGATAAGTTGTCACTGCTTGGTCGCATTGCAGCAGTTAAAATGAATATTCTTCACAAGGTGCTCTTTTTCTTCCAGACATGCCCAGCCCACCTTAAAAAGAAACATTTTAAAGAATTGGATAAAATAATATTGAAATTTGTATGGAGTGGAAAAAAAACCCCAGAATAAAATTTAAAAAGGCTTCAAGAAACTAAAGAAAAGGGAGGATTTGGCCTCCCAGATTGGGAGCTATATCATCAGGCTTCCATGATGATTTGGATAAAAGATTGGATAATGTTGCAGAATAAGAGAATTTTAACAATAGAGGGGCATAATGTACATCAGGGCTGGCATGTGTATATGTGGGAGGAAAAGAGTAATCCACAAGGGAGTTTCCAGCAGCATTATACAAAGAAAATCTTACTGGAAAATTGGCAAAAAGTTAAAGAAAAATATTATATTAAGGCTCCAAATTGGCTATCATCATTGGAGGCATTAGTGTATCCGAATCTTCTTCGCCCAGGGAAATGCCCAACATATAAAGATATACTAAATAACCAAGGCAATTTAAAATCAAGATTAGAATTAAGAGATCAAGGATTGGAGTTAGAATGGTGGGCATACTTACAGATTAGTGCAAAATATAAAAAAGATTAGAAAAATATGGAATTTACAGGGAAGAACAAGAATTAGATCAAATTTTGGTGGGGGGAGAGGAAAAATTGCTAAGTAAAATATATAAATTTTTGATAAATCTGAAAATGGAAGATGAATGCGTCAAAGAAAATATGATAGCCTGGGGGAGAAACTTCAGATATGAGATAGACTTAGATGCTTGGCAAGAAATTTGGGACAAAAATATCAAATTAACATTAGCCACATCGTATAAAGAAAACCTCTACAAGATGTTTTATAGATTGGCAAAAATGTTTCCCTCTTTAAGAGCAAATTGTTGGAAATGCAATCACCCTGAGGGAACGTACTATCATATGTGGTGGACGTGCCCCAAAATAAGAAAGTATTGGTGTAAAGTTAGGAGGTGGATTGTGGAGATGACAGGGATCCACATTGACTTAAAATCTGAAATTTTTCTATTAGGGATCATCTCAGATAAAATAAAGAAAGAGGCCTGGTATCTAATCTTGCATATAATGATGACGGCCAGACTTGTTCTGGCACAGAACTGGAAAAATGAAGATATGCCCACCGAAGAAGGATTAATAAATAAGATAATGGAGTGTGCGGAACTAGATAGGCTGATATTGACTTTGAAGGATAAGGGAGAAACTTATTATTATAAGAGCTGAACTCCTTGGTATAATTGGATGGAAAAAAGAAAGAAGAAAGAAAAGAATGGTTGACTCATTATGTCTTAATAATATAGTAGAAATTGTAAGGATATATTACTGTAATGGCTATGACTTATCACAGATGTACTGAGAGTAATGACAAGATTTATAATGTATATAAGAGAATGTTACATAAGAATGACGTGTATGCCTGACTCGTCCAATATGTGTATGTGTATGTGTGTGTGTGTGTGTGTGTGTATTTTGTTTTTAAAAAATAAAGACTTATTTTATTTAAAAAAAAAAGGATATATATGTTCTGGTCATGGATATGGGCAACCTGGATATGGATTACTGTGAAGTAATCATCAAAAATATTATTTTCCTTTTCTGGAGTTCTGGTATTGAATCATCAAGAGGCTGATTTCGAAGACTTACAATTATTTGGTCAAGGAAACTGGATACACATTCCAGCAGTTTGTTAACCTCAGCACATTCTTTTCAACATCACACCTCAAGACACTGCAGAATCCAACAACTGTCATCTCTTCCCCCTTTCTATATCTTTGAGGTCAAATGGATGGAATTAATTCAGTACTAGTGTCATGACACTCCCTTGTCTCCTGCTTAAGAGGAGGAAGCATGCACATTTTTAACATTCCTTCATGATAATAAGTTTTTCCTTATATCCTTTCAGGCTGATTTGTGGTTTTAAGAAGATAGGAAAAACAGTGGATAGAGACGGGACTGCTTTCCTCAAAGTAGAAACTGACTATTTCAATAAAAACTGACATTCTTATCACTGGAAAAAAATTATGTTTTGTGGGCACGTCAAATCTCCCCTCAAATCTAGCTCAATACCTTGATGAACTTCATGGACACATCCTTGTATATTGCTAAACAACAACATGGAAATAGCCTGCTATTCCCTTCTGTGACTTTTTCTGACTTCCTACTTTAATCTAAAACTTGTAAATTCCTGGGGATCTCTCTTACATATACTAACCAGGTTACTAGTCAGTTGATGATACTAATGTTTTCCAACCTGCTTAGATCATCATTAATATATAAATAAGCAGCCATTTATAAAATGGATCCCAGGGCATTAGTTATGGGGTAATAAATTAGAGCATAGAGCCAAGCATACAGTAAGAACATACATGTTTTAAATAGTATATTTATAGAGACTTTCAAGCTAAGTCATTCACATAGCTCAATATACACAAGAACTATCTGAAAGAAAAGGGATTTATAACATAAACAGTGTCATGTGATAGAAGGCAGCATGGAAAATTCATATAAATCTTTTCTCTGTGTTTTTATAGGACCATACAAAGCTTATGCTATATTTCAACAGTTCAATATAAGTTAAAATATCTGACTTGTAAATAAACATTGTAATTAATTAACCATATAGGGAAAGCAAAATGAAAAGAAAATACTCATCTTCAATTTTTCTTTTAAATATTCTCATTTAAAAAAATTCCTTACTAAATTCCACCTTTACATGAAAGAAATATGAGGGAAAACTTGGGAGGAAGAGAGCTTTACAAATAGTCACCCCCCAAAAAACCCTAAAAATGTAGCATAAATGTTTAGTTGTTCCACAGAGTAACTGTTTTAGATGGTATGTGTCTAGTTTGTTTTCTCTTTCAGTTCTAAAATTCAGCTTCAAAATGCCTTAATCTATATAAAATGCTATTATCTGATTTTCAAGTACGGTATTATCTCACAAATCATATCTAACTTTTGCAGCTCTATCACTTGCACACTCACATCTTTAAAACAACATTTGCTATTTGCAATATAATTCTCTAACTTGCTACTGTACAATTCTAGTTGTCAAAGCACTCAAGATTTTAGACAAAAAGATGTCAACTCTTTAAAAATTGCACTTAGCAACTATTCAGGATACTTTCTATAGATAAAAGAATCTGGCAGGTGTTTTAAGACAAAAGGCACTAAAAAAAACCCCAAGAAATAAGTCCCATCTAATTTTAAAGGCTTTTTATAAGACAGAACTTTTTGTATATTGGGAGACAGTGCTTGCAAATCTCTGGCAAGGAGCTTCCATAATTTTGTCTATTGTAAATGAAATTATTCTGTAAAACCTTTTCCATGTTAAAACCCTGGCCTTAACTTATTCAATGTTTTACTTGTGAAATCACCGAATTGTTATCAGCAGCTCATATGTCAAGACTATATAGCTTTTGGAAGGCACTCTCACTTGAACTAACACACTATTTATACAATTCAACAAAAACAGTTCTTGCGGCTTTTTTTTAACTTTCTATTGAATATTGAGGCTAGGTAAGACTATTTTTTAACCTCAGAAAGTTCTGCAACACCCATCTCACCTAAGTGGGAAGCTTACAATAAAAAACATTGTAGTATAAAAGAATAAATTTAAAAACACTTAAAAGTATTAAAAGTTTAACATTTAATAAAGTGGAGGGAACACCAACTATCCCCAGAACTGGATATTACTCTTTGACCCCATGCCAATTGACAGAGCCACATCTTAACACACTTTATGAAGGCCAGAAGCCTGGAGGCCGACCTCAGCTTGAGGGGTGGTAAGATATTCCAGAGAGTGAAAGGCAACAGCAGAGAAGGGTCTCTTCCTAATCTCCTTTTATAATTTACTTTCAATGATTGAGAATGGATGTGTTCTATGAATAGCTTCTGGTTACCAAAACTGCATACAACTACTGTTCCCATGTTAGGCAACTTTAGCCCCAGCCAGCTTCACAATAATACCTCGTTCACTCTGAACCATCATTAAAAAATGCACACATATAGACAGAGTGAGGAACTCTGTAGATGGACTGGGTTGCTTTTATTAAAAATAGAAAAAAAATCATTAGTTAGTTGCTGCCTAAGAGTCAGGAGACCCGTTTCCCATATAAGGGATAAATGCTGTGCTCCCAATGACTAGGAAATTTGAGAAGGTTTTCTTTTTCTCTATAACACAGATGTAGGTTATGGGTCGCATTTTTCCCCACTGCATTAATTTCATTAATTGATATATGCACCTGACATTGTAGTACCCATTACATTATATTGATATAGGATTAAAATAAATATGTCAGAAAGGCAGATTGTTTTTATCTAAGCATTACAAATTCATTAATAGTGTGATATTATTATAATCTCATTAGCAAATTTGTCAGCTCCTCAAAGTCATAAAATCAAACTGTAAATATACAAAAAATATAAACATGTTAAATAATTTACAAAAAGTACATAAGCTGGTAAAAGTGAATATACCTAAAGACTATTTTTATTCTATAAATTGTAAAAAAACCACAAATCACCAAACATTAAAACAGACTTATTTTTCAAACTAGGTTTTATCCCTTCTTTGTATTTGGATCCTAATACAAATGTTTTATTGTTTCTTCTGCATTTAATCTGTAATAAAATATTACATGGGCAATTAATAACAGATCAATCCTATTATTATGCCTCTCACTCTTGCTAAGTTGGTTGCTAATTGAAAAGGATCAAATTGCCTTCTCTTCCTTTCTAACACAATGAAGATTTTTTTGATAAGAATTTCCATTCCCTTCTTCAACTTATTGGATATGTGCAAACTGGAGTAAATGTGAATTCAACTCACTTCTTTTGCTGGAAGAAAATAGCTGAGCTGGTCCTCCAAGCATATATTTGGAAGGTGCTATCCACCCTATATTACTGACAATGATCCCATTCTCACTGATGTTAAAGAACTGATATTTGTAAACCTTGTAAATACTTGTACTTATAAACAGTTACTTGTAGAGCCAAACCAAAGGAAGCCATGCAGAATGCATTATATGGTCATTGGTTTTCATCACTAAACAGAACAAATGAAGTAGCAATTCATTCATTTTACATCCACAGTTCTTCCTTCTTTTATTTCCTTCAAGCCAATGTCAGAGAAATACAATGCTTTATTTTTTTTTAAAAAGATAAATAAAAAGATGCAAAAGAATTGTCAAAATCTGAACTTGGTGCTTGGAAAAAACATATACTTCTATAATGCATGCATAAGAAGCACTGTCAAATTTACATTTATAATATTTCTAGCATTTACATTTATAATATTTCTAGCATTCAGAATGTTTTTGCTATATATTATTCTGATATTATTTTTCTGGTGATTAAAATGGTATGCCTAGTAGATGAAATAAATCCATTCCTTAGTAGACTTTGGAGGACTAGAAGGGATGAGGAGGAAAAAAGGGGTAGATTCCTACATCTAGAGCTCTGAAACTTCCACCCCACCTCCTGAAATGTCTAAATTGTGCCCACTTGTTGTCTAATTCTATCTTCTAGCATTTAAGGAATCCTTTATTAATGGCATGCTAAAGTTAAAATTAGTAATCAGAGCGGTGGTGTGAAGAGAGACTTGAGTACTTAGATTTACATAGCAAGAAGAAAAAAATATCCATCCATTCTGTAATTCAGTAATTGAAAAGTGCATCGCAACTCATTTTTTGGTTTAAATGGCTACTTACACCTCTATCAGCCATCAAAAACTCAATACTGAGGAAACTATTAAGAAATAATTCTGAAATTTCTCATCCAAAAGAAATTTTACCTGGGTTAATTTTCTTTGATAAGCCAAACCAAACAATAACAGAACTGTCACATAACCTAGCTAAGAGAATGCTATTGATTAATCATTGTTAAGTAGTAATAGGCTATGAACCATGATTTACAACAGCAAGATCAACTGAACATACTAAGTCTTAAATACATGTACTATGGTTTAGCACAGGGGTCCCCAAACTTGGCAACTTTAAGACAGAATTATGGGAGTTGAAGTCCACAAGTCTTAAAGTTGCCAAGTTTGGAGACCTCTGGTTTAGCATGTGCACTTCTACTGGTAGATGTGTAACTACTTTTACCAAGCACACGTATAAACAAGATGACATTTTGACTAAGAGCACTCGCCATGGTGACTGTATGAAGCCGTAGTTTATTCATTACTTGTATCCCACAGTCACATGATTTTTACCATATTTACTTCCCAGTTTTGGCAAAACTGGCCCATACCAATCATGGGCTCATTCAACAACTGTAGTGTTCACGTAACGACTGCTACAAAAAAATGACTGTAAACTCTGACCCACTTTATGACCATCACAAGTTAAAATCTTGATGGGCAGGCTCCATTACAGTTATAACTAGAGCTGGGATTACCTGTATGAATATGATACAAAAATTAGAATCAATCATGGATTGGTTTGAGATGTAGTCTTTCTTAGTGGACCTATTCAGCTCAAAGTGTACAAAAATAGTCTTAAGTAATCTTGGTTCAAATGATTCCTTAAGTCTACTCTAGGCATGATATTGGATTGAAAAGACTATTATAAAAGACTTCATTATACTTCTTGCAAGCCATCTAAACTGCTATCTTAATTATGTGTCTGGGCACAGTAATTCTATGGCCTTACTGAAATAACCTTTGTAAGAGTCCTATAAATAATCAGTCCCTAAGAGGCTGGCCGAAAATGTTAATATTCAAAGCAAGGAAGGAAAAAACATTCATTACCTTCGTGTTTCTGAGACTGCAACTTCCTAACTCATGTGGCTCCCAATGTTTTGTTTCCAGTCTAAACATCAATTTCTATAGGATTTTTTCCCCTCAAGAAAAGATACTCTAATTGTTTCATTGCTTTTTTCCTGTATCTTTTGAAGCAAATGTTTCTTTAGAAATGCAGAATATCATGGATAATGTCACAATCACTTCCCGCTCTGATTCTGTGACTGTGCTTCTGCTATAGTACATGAAAAAGTTAGCACAAATCCAATGTGCCCCATTTCCTTTGCAAAGTTGCACACCTACAAAACAGCTTGTTTATGATCTAAGCGCCATGCACTTAAGCTCAGGATTTGTTTTATATTAAGTTGTATGGCTAGCATGAACTGGAACTTATAACAACACAGCACACTTACTTCTCAACAGTCTGGAGATAAGTGGTTTATATATGTAGTTATCTTGGAGTAAGAGGTATAGCAGACTTAATCAGGACCGCTTTGTTCTAATCACTTGCCTCTTGTTTATCAATTTATAGAAGCAATCTTTTGCCTGGTGTCACAGTGATTAGAATGCAGTTTTGCAGGCAAACTCTGCCTACAACCTGGAGTTCGATTCTGTCTGGCTCAAGGTTGACTCAGCCTTCCATCCTTCCAGGTTGGTAAAATGAGGATCCAGATTGTTGGAGGCAATATGCTGGCTCTGTAAACTGCTTAGAGAGGGCTGTAAAGGTCTTATGTAAGTCTAAGTACTACTGCTATTGCTATTACACAAAGGAAAGGATAACAAATATTACCTGTCATTGATTGTAGCCATATTATTTGATAGAGAACTGTTGAGAGTAGCCTCAAATGAAATTATTTAGTTCAAGACAACCAGCAATTTGGACTCACTGGCCCTATATTCCAAAATAAGGCTATAAAAATTGAAATCGGAGAAAATTCTAACCCTAACATATTTCCCTGTTTCAGTTGATAGCTTTGTACAAAAAGAAAATTCCCAAACTCAGTTACTAAATGAAAATCAATCTTTTTCATCAACTGAATTTTGAAAAGTAAAATGAAGAGTAACAGAGACCTATCTCAATAGATTTACGCAGTACTTTATCTATGTACAATTTACACGATTGTTAACATATTCACAAAGCATATGTTTATAATCTGAGATAAACACGATCCAGGTTGTGCATGGATAAGAAGACAAGTCCAAACAATATGAAGTAAATAAAATCTGCTGAAATAAAGCATTGAAAGGCAGACTGTAAATTTATAGTTTTTTAAAATACTAGTTTATTTCTCTGAACAAATTCCATATATAATTCACCATTTTTCTTTGTTCTCAGAAAGATGCTGTCAAGTCAATTAATTTTTAACAAGTGGATACCCAAAACTGCAAGAAACTCAAACAAGATAATCTGCATAAGTCTAACTAATCTTCTGAACAGAAAGTCAACATTCACATTTTGAAGGCATCACATATTCTTAGTCTTTGTTGAAATTTTTTTTAAGAGGAATCTCTCCACTTACGAATTGTTGAGAACGTTTAAACATTATTTTTGAATTTCTGTGAAGTTTGGTATTCCTTTGAATATATATACCTTATATCACAATGGCTTTGTTTTTTTCTATTATTAGACAAACATTTCACAGGATTTCGCCAAATAGGAAACTTCAACATCAGTTTTAAAGTCCAGTGGTCCAATTAATAGCATATGGCTTACTGCATTTCATACTCATTACCGATTTAAATTAGTTTCATATTACAGGATACGAGAGACTGGTTTCATTAACTAACTGTTAAGTGCAGTATGTAAACTGAGTCATTTAGACCAAAACATGGTAAACAAGGTAACCACAAATCAGGAACTCTAAAGCAATCTTGTACAATATTTAAACAAATTATGATTATATGTAAACCATGTGATTACACATATTGTCCACTCACTGAGGGGAGTGAAACTTTACCAAAGCACATATCAGTATTACTCACTGTACACAGGAAGAGTTTTGCCTAGCTTCAAGACAAAGATAGAACTTCACAATTGTCAGTCTTCTAGAGAGCTGAATAGCCTATTGTGGTCTATATTAACACTTGTTTCAGTATATGACTATAAATAAGTAAGTTTCATCCTTTAATCCACTATTTCAGGTTTAAATGTTTGCATGGCTATCTTAAAAATTCCTGGCCTTCATTCAAAAAACACAACTTCTTCCTGTCAAATCAGGTTGCAACATAGAATTTTGAACAGCATTCCAACAGTTTGTATTTTAAAAGTTTATGGAGCCAAGAAAAGAAGGCAAGGCCCCAAAGAGGGAAAAGTAGAAAGAGAGATCCCGGCCAAATATTAATTTTCAACCATATTTGTAACATACTTAATTCAAGTGGCAGCATGTTGGAATGCAATCTTAATCTAGAGTAGCACAATTGCACAATACCTATTAACTTTTAGCAATATCCAAAATGGTCTCAGTAGGTTAACAGAAGTCAGGCAGAGAGAGGGAGAAAGAAAAGCATAAAAGTAAACTCTCCTTGCTTCTTTAAAATCACAAAACTATCTAGCCGGAATCCAAACAACCGAATAGACATTTATGTGATGTCTGCAGATTTCATTAGTAAACTGGATTCTGCTGGCAAATGTAGAAAAGACCAATTGATGTCATCAAAGTCTCAGGTGCATTGCACACAAGTTATAGGGTAGCCCATTGTATTTTAAATCATTGGCTGGCAATTAATTTTCAACAAAAAAAAGGCAAGGCAGGGACTTACGAGAATTTACCATTCTCTAAAAAAACAAATTTTTAATCCCAGGGCAAACATCCCTGGCTCTCCCTAGCTTGAAGATCAAGCTCTATAAGTACAGGCAACTGTATCTCACAATAATTTAGAAGTAGGAAATCTCGAGTACAACAATCTATGCAAATTTAGAGATAATATTGATGTAGTCACCTCCTCCAAGGCTTACACAGTAGCCAGTTCTAGTGGATGCAGAAAGAGCAAACTCTCGGACATTTTGTTGCCGGATATCATAGATTTCAGCCATACCTTACTGATTAACTTCTAGATCAGGTGTGTCAAACTCGCATTGTCACATGACGTATCACGATTTTTTTTCACTAAGCTGGGTGTACGCGTGGCCAGTGCGTGATACATCCGGCCTGCGGGCTGCGAATTTGACAGCCTGTTCTAGATGAAGCCTTTGGGAGAAGTCATCTGTTGGCAAAGGGATGACTATGCTGATGATACCCAATTATGTATCTGTCATTGGAATGCACAAGATACTCAGTAGCAGTCTTAACCTAGAGTCTGGGGGCTATTAAAAGTCTCTATGAAGAGAAACAGAGTGGCTATGTATTCAAAGTTTGACAGTTCACAGACAATTTTTTTAGTCTGAATGAGGCAATACTTCCCCATATGGAGCTACTCCATAATTATAGGGTCTTCCTCTGGAACAGAAGGTAGAGGCCTCTGGATAATTACATCTTGTGCAGGAGCTGCACTGGCTGCTACTCTGCTTGTAAGTGTTGTTCAAGATGCTGGATTTCACATTTAAAGTATTTCATGGCTCACAGCCTATATATCATTGATTATCTTCTCCAGTTTGAATATGTTTATATTGAATTATAATTAGGACCATATCCAGTCTCCTACCCTTCTGTAAGGCGCTGAAGACCTGGTTGTGCCGGCAGGCTTGGGATTGAAGCAAATGGTGTGTGAATGTGTATTTTAACTCT
>JANHJO010005038.1:46115-61318 GCA_032468235.1 Pseudoxyrhopus heterurus | reverse complement strand
GATGGGTCGGACACGACTTCGCAACAAACAACAACAACAACAACGTTGGCAAATGAATAAATGGTTTTCTACCAACCAAGCGTTCTTCCATTTAAATCTTCACCCCTTCAACATGTACCGAGCCCATCCTTCAGTTTCCTTCCTGCCAGCCTTCCCCAGGTCGAATAGGTCCCCATCTGGCTTTATCTTTTTCTTCCTTTTTGCGAAGATTTTTCCTTCCAAAGGAACTGGGACTTTTTTCCTGGACCGATGTAAAGATAATGTCTCTGTTTATTTGACCCAGATGCAGTCAGTGTCAAAAAAAGAATCGTGCTTCCTTTAGCTGCAGCTTGTCTCTTGGTGGGTTATATATATATATATTTTTTTGGATACAACCAATGCAGAAATAGTTTACTATTGACTTATTCAGAGATTTTTTTTAAAAAAAAAATATTTTCCAGTCTACAATTTTGAGATTGTCTGCTGATGGACTCCTTATACAAGTATCAACAGATACAAGCCTGCTTAATTTTTTTTAAGCCCAGCCAAGTAGAACCAAGTGCTACCTCCTCTTTGGATTTTAATCAAAATCAAATACGTTTAGAAGTTTGTTTGGACACTCAGTGTCTTTCTTATTGTCATTTCATTTTATTTTAAAAAACCTTTTTTTTTAAAATTACATGTTCAATTTGCAATCACAACACGAGCTGGTGTCACGACAGATTTTGAATTATTCCTGGGAATTTATCCTCGTAGTCACCTTCCCGTGATTTTTTTTTTCTAAGCAGCAAATAAAAATGTTAATTTTTGGAAAAGAGCGAGTGAGTTAGCTCTTGATAATAAGACCACTGGAGCTAAAGACAATTGAGGACTGAACAATAATTTATTTGCTTTGTTGCTGTTGTTGTTCAGCCGTTAAAAAGTCTTCCGCAGTTATAGACTGTTGAGTGATCCAGCAGCTTCAAATTGGTTAGGAAATTGGTTAGAATTGGTTAGGAAAACAAAATTAACTTTTTAGCTGGGAGAAATTGGACTACCTGGTCTATCCAAAAGGATGCATCTATAAAAGAACAGACAAGGCTGTTCTTTTAGATAAAACCAAACGGACAAGGGTACTCTATGTATTTTCTTTTAATAGAGGAAATAGGAAGGACTACCAGTGATTCTCTGTTAAGATATTGCTGCTCCATTTTGATGGGTAAGATGGTTGCCAAGGCCATGAACCCAAGATGGCCGACCAACTGTCAAAGTGGCAGTTGGCGGCAGGTGCGAGGCATGAACTGTTGAACTGCACCCTAAAGCGGTAAACAAGTTTGGAGGCGCGGCCTCAAACGAGAGACTATAAAAGGGGCAACCCTAACCCCTTGACTCCTTTGCAGGATTGACCAGGATTAACCAGGACTTTGCAGTACATAGCAGGCAAACCAGATACTATTGAGGTAGTCACCTGAGGAGCTAGAATTACTGAGGTAATTTGTATAGCAGGAGAAACCAGGTACTACTGAGGTAGTAAGCTGAGAGGTAGATTACTGAGGTAATTGTTGGTCTTAGGACTATTTACTTGTATAGATATACTGTAGAGTCAATATATGTGTAGTGTAAATATTACTTTATTGTAAATACATGTATATAGATCTTTCGGAGTCATATCCTTCTTTCATCAGAGGTCTCTCCAAGGTCCATCAGCCACTAAGTTTTTAATATTCTTTTACAGTTCTCTTCACTTAGTTGCCCTAGAGGAAAAAGATAAAATAAAATCGTGCTGTGCTGAAAAACAACAAAAGCAAAGGGAAATCCTTTCCTCTAACCTATATGCAATAGGGGAGTAATTCCTCCATTCAATCTGAAACTCCTTCTCAGTACAGTATCAGTCTCATACCAATCCCTAAAATTATCTCACTTGAGATTCATTCCAAAACATTTTGATCATTTTTAATTGTATTCACCTTGACTAGGAGGAAAAATACTTCCCTTTTCAAACATACGTATTTCTTTTTCTGTATTTTCATTAGTCCATGTTCTGTGTTTCTATGCCATTTTTTTCCCTTTTCTCCCTTTTCTCTTTGCACTTGAGAGACAAAGTAGAGAGAGAGAACAAGGGTATGCTCTCCCCACATTATACAGGGGGGCACATTTTCATAGCATTCAGTTTGGGATTAACTGAGCTCCCCACAATACATTTTTTTAAAACAAAATGGAGAATCTACTGCAGTCCTGTGAAAGGGGTAAAGGAAAAGCAGCTCACAAAAGTACCCAATGGCAGTTTAGTCTTGTGGCTCTGGAGATAGGAAGGAGGCAAAGTACAGAAAGCAAAGGGATTAGGACAGATTATACAGAATTCAAGAGCCAAAACTATTTCTTTTCAAAGAGACGTATTTAGGCTAGGGGCCATGTTAGAATCTCCATCTTTACCTGCATGCTAAAATGGAGTGCCAAGTGAGCATTAGATATGCAGAGTCCTTATTGTTGAAAAGTGGAAATAACCTGTGGTCAAGGTTACATGAATCTGCATTTAATCTTCTCAAGATTCTTTCTCATCAAACATGTGGAATTTTATTAACAGAGGTCCAGCGTTTTTAATAAAGTGCGCTCTTAGATCCTCTTTGTATTGTGTAATGGCATATCTTTGGCTCTTTATCCAAATGAAGCATAAAGCATTTACAGCTGTATTCTCCATCACGCCAACCAGGGAATACATTCATTTGCAATAACACGACATTCAATGGTGTAGAAAATAAGCTTTGAAAATTACCCTCTCTATGAAGCTCAAGCAGTCCATTGGAGAAGCCCATTTGGATTCAACTGACCATTCTCTTTGGTATGACAAAAATTAATGTATCCAACCATCAGTGCAGAATTATCAAAACAGAAACTGCGTCTTGCTGCTGTAGCCAGTTCAATGCATGTTTATACAGAGAATGGTCTGAGTGTAATCATCAGGAGTGCCACAAATCATCTTCACCATCATCTTCCTCCTCCTCCAGCTTATCAATATTGAGAATTTTCCGTAATAGTTCCTAATAGAACTATTAGATAAAGAAAAATGAGAAATTTTACTGCAAATGGATGAAGTGTTCCGGGTTCATACAGGATACACAAGAAGAAATAAACTGCCCAAGGAAGTGAGAATACATTTTGTAAAAAAATCATTGAGAACAGAAATACTTCACAAAGTGAAAGATAAGCCGATGATATATAAGGGGAAAGAGGTAATAGTATTAAAGCACATACCAAAAATGGTTAGAGATCTGAGAAGGGAGTATCAATTTCTAGCCAAGAAACTTATTAAATATAACATACAATTTAAATGGCTAGTTCCTGAAGGTATGTTGATAATATGGCAAGATTAGAGATTTTGGTTAGACACATTAGAGAAAGCGATGGAGTTTGAAGAACAATATCTTACCTCAGAAGAGGACAAAGAAAAAGGAAAAGGAAAAGATAAGGATAAAGAAGAGAGAGAAGGAATAAGGGAGAGAATTTTCCCAATATAGTTCTTCATTTGAGGCTTAAGCAGTTTCTAGACTTGAAAAAGGGAAAAAATAAACTTTCAAGAAAATAAAAGACAATTAGAGTATTTTCACCTCAGTTTTCTCTGATTCATGAAACACCCTGCTGGCTCTAAGCAGACAGACAGGTAACATTCCCTTAGCACTGCAAGCCATGGCAGGTAAAACATTTAGACCAGCTAAACATTTGATCTATATTTTCCTCAATTATATTTGCTCAGCATCTGTTGGACAAAATCACTTGAATCCATTCTGAATTGGTTGCCAGCAATATTTCAGGTCTTAGGGAGATGTCCAGGGTAGATGTTTGCCCTGTTATCTGGGACATGTTTGAACCTTCTTGGACTTGAGGAAGTGGACAGGGTCCTTTGGGCTGTAACCTTGGTCACCTGCTCTTAGGCCCATTCCCCTCCTGGCTAACTCAAGCTGCCTGGGAGTGTTGTGTGGATGGATTCTGTGAGAGGTGAATCCCTCCTCGAACGAGGGATTGTTGCTCTATTTCTTAAGGAAGCATTGCCATACAATTTTTGCCCAGTATTGTATTGAACCTCACCTTTTGGATGAAGGTGGTTGAGAAGATAACTGTGCACCAGCTTCAGAGGGCCCTGGATGCTCCCGTTCAGGCAGGATTCAGGTTTGGGTATGGGATGCAAGCGGCATTAATGGAAGTTTTAGATGATCTCTTGAAGGGCAGGATAGAATTTGTCCATTCATCCATGATCTCCTTGACCTCTTAATAGCCTTCCATAGCACCAACCATGGTATCCTTTTGGACTGATTCTGGAGACTGAGGATGGATGATACTATATTGTGTTGGTTCTTCCCCTTTCTTGATACCAGTTGGTAGTAGAGAGAAGGGACTTCTTCTATGTAGGGATTCACAGGGCTTGGTGCTCTCTCCTCTCTTCTTCAACATTTATATGAAGCCATAGCCACTGAGACATTCCACTGCCATGGAGTGCAGACTCATCAGTATGCAAATGAAACCCAATTATATATTTCTGCCCCTGTTAGTAAGCAATACTGTTGATGTCTATCCTTGAGGCTGTGACCAGTTTCCCAGGTATTAACAAAATATCTAAGTGCCTGTGGACTGGCTGCATCTGCATATGTCAGGAGGGAGGGGGGGTCTCTACTTTCTTAAGTGTAATTGTTTGTCTTAGGCTACCCAGATCTCACTTTGTTTTGCCTGTTATCGCAACCCCCCAATAAACGTTCATCCTTTTGAAATACTTTCAAGAGTTCTATACGTTCTTGGTCTTGGGAAGCTGAGGCAGGATTCCCTTACAGTATGTATGTATGTAATGTAAAACAGACTAAAAATACAACAATAACAGCAGCAACATTCAACCCTTACCATAGACTACAAACTATCCACTGCCTTTCTGCCAGCCATTTAAAAAATCTTTACCTTTCTCCATTCAAATTTTACTTCTTTAATAACCTGCAAACATCCATTCCATTGCTTTTATCAAATACAACTACCTTTGTCTTCAATACCGAATTTTCAAAATAGATTCCTCATTGCATCATTCAGTCTATTCAGCATTCATTGAAAATTGGCACTCAAAAGTTCACACACCAGAAGGCTTCTACTGGCACCATAAGATAAGGTGACCAATCGTCCTCCTTTAGAGAGGACAGTCCTTCTTTTGTAAGTTCTGTCCTCCCTCGAAAAGTCTCCTCCTACATGTCCTCCTTTTCGATATTTGAAGACTAATCTGTAAATCTCCGTATTCGATCGATGCCGATCCGATCCGTTGCGTATGATGTGATGTATTTGTATTTGACATGACGATTCGTCAAGGCTCGGTACAGTGCGGTGAGACGCAATTATGAGACACATGCGCTCCACACAGGAGACCTTGAGAGAGAGCGCCATGCGCAAGTGGCTTTGTTTACTTCTTACCGAAACATGACACGGCACATACGCACGCAGTAGCCTCATGGTAATTATTTCTTTGTGTCCTCCTTTTCATTGTAAAAAAGTTGGTCACCTTATATTTATATATGCTTATGCTCATGTTTATGTCCATACTTTATCAATATATGTTTGACAAATAAAAAAAAAAGAATCTAGTCAACTAATGGTAAAAGCTAAATTGGTGCTAGATAAGGGTCAACAGAATTCACAAGAGGCTAGACTTGGGTCTCTTGTGACAATGCTATGATTCCAAACTGATAACACATTTAACTCTGCCTTCCAGTTCAGCCTGCTCTTTTCCTACAGAATGTAGCATCAATAAAACAACACTGCAAACTATAAAATCAACATAATCAGAACAAACCATATCTCCATTGCAAAACTGTACAGTAAAACAGATCCCTGTTAGGCCAGCACTCAATATTTACTAAGATTATTGAATACACTTCTAAGGTCAAGGCAACATAAACATTTCTTATCGCCTATAGGACAAAGGGCAGCTTCCCCAAAGCAGTGCCTATAATAGAATGTATGATCCTGGGGAAAGAAAGGAAGAGATGTTACCTAGGAAACCATCAGACAAGAGAGGCAGAAACCCTTAGTGGCTTAGCTGTCAAAGAAAGAAACCTAGGAAGGATCTGTCCTAATGGATCGAACAGTTAAAAGTGGTGATGGGAAATTTGTGCCTTCCTTATAAGATTCAATTAATATAACCTTACAATAAAATATAATTAGTTCATCTGGTCCTGTTCCCTGTCTGGTAACCTGGGAGGACAGATAAAGCTAAAGAGATACAATACGTATAGTGCGTATATCAAATTATTTTCTCTTGTCTCATTCATAAAAGATCTTATGGAAATTTAAACAAAATTCATTTGATTTAGTTGAACAGAGTAATACTTTCTTCCTAGTAGTTATTCAAAAAGACAGTGTTGCCACACCAAAGACTGGGAGATAAAATTATGGGGCTCCCCATATGCTACACAGCTAGTTACACCCACTTTGGGCTTTGTGTTCAAATGTTTTAGATCACAAGCTATAAGGCAAACAGTATTATAGAACTGATCTTGTAAGGTGATTGGAGTGTGTTTTATGGCTAAAAAGCCATGGGAAAGTGCTAACAATAAATAAATAATGAAATTCAACCTTGGAAAGATGTTTGGAAGACTTGCTCTAGTAAGAACAGCAATATATGATTATTAACTATGCAAAAAAGAGAGAGTTCAAGTAGAGCATTTTTAAAAACATTTTAGAGATCTTATACTGTTCTCTTCCAGCTAATTGATTTTCAGTCTGAGTATTCAGCATACATTCAGAAAATAATGAAGTATAAGGCAAAGGAAGTTGGGTTTTTTTAATTACTATGGCAACAGGGCAATTGTGGTTACTTGCACTGCATTCTGGGTGAATTCCTAAATTATCCTAAAAGAATCTAAATACAAATTTGGGGAAAATCCCAGGCATTTTGCTATTCTTCCCGTCTTTTAAAAATGTTCACTCCCCTACTTGCCATACAGAAATAAATGTAATTTTCTGGGATTTAAAATTATGCTTATGAATCTGTTATATTATATTCAAGGAGTATTGATAGGCAGTTTAAATTAAGAACAAGTCCCTGAAGATCTATGATCAGATTTCCACACCTCCAAGTTTGATTGGATTAGACTAGTTCCCCTAGCTGGGGAATTCTAGGAGTTGAAGTCCACACATATTAAGGTTATCAAGGTTGAAAAACACTGGATTAGACTGTCTTCCCCACAATGCTGTTTTCTCAAATATCTATTCACAATATTATTGGTTGCCCTACTGGGGAAAAAATGAATGGATGGTTTAGGAAGGTCCATATGATAAAGTAAAATCAGCTTTTAATATAGGGAGAATTAATATCTCAAAACATTTCTTTTTGTTGATGAAATTGGTACCCTGTTCGCAATAAATACGATTGTTGCTGCCTAAATGCCTGGCCTCACCTTCACTGTCCAAACTGGTAGAAGTTCTTTGCATCCAAAGGCACTTTTCTAATCTTGGGAAAAAAGAAAATTAGTGGAAACGTTGGGCCATTTCAATGGTTTATATTAATGCTGCAGGTAGGTCACCTAATGGAAAGCAGAGGGGGGAGGATAGGGACAAAAAAGCCAAGGCAGGGTTGGTTCTTGCTGTTGCTGCCTTGTGCCAAAACCCACTGTTAGTAGTATGCAGGAGCTATTGTTCTTTTAAGTATTGTTCACTGAGGTTCTTCTCCTTTGACCAACTTACAATTTTATTCTTCCAACTGTAGAAAATTTACTTTCCCAGTATTTTTGAATCCTGTTCCAGCTAGATTTTTTTTTACTCCTCTCCCCAAAAATCAAGATAATCTGTAAAAAGAAAGGGGGGTAGTTGATTGAAGAATCACAGCTGCTATCTTGATTTTTCAACCACATATATACACATATGGTGTGGATGCTGCTGTTCCGAGGAAATGGAGTGGCCAAAGTGGGACAGCTCTTATCTTGAGGCTGTCATCGAACCATGTTAGAACCACAGGGGAAATAAGAGCAGAAAAAAGATGATGCCTTCATGCTATGGTTAAAGACAAGTGGGAACCCAGTTATACAATGCCTGGCATGTCATTTCCTCAGCTGTTTTCACAGGTCTATTGAAATTTTAAACTAAAACATCCACTAAGGATAAAATATTAGAAAGTGATGTGTTTTCTTCTTAATTCTCTGGAAATAGCAGATACCATTTTCTTATTGAGCTTGAGTGCTGCTGATAGCACTATTTTCTTTTATTGTGTCATCTACATTTAATGAATATTAAAGTATCTGCTTATAACACCACAATACTGAAATACTGGTTTTATTCAGGTTTCCCCGAAAATACGACATGTCCCGAAAATAAGGCCAAGCCAGATTTTTGGGATGGGCCTAAATATACACCCTCCCCTGAAAATAAGCCCTAGTGAAGGGGTGGGCATGGCCAGCACAGGAGGCACCCTTCCCTTCCCTGGTCACCTCAAGGCTGCTGGGCCCTTAACCCATGGCCCATTGATCAGGTGATCGAGTGGAGGCCGGGAATTCTGTCTCTCCAGGTGCCTGTAGATATTTCCAGTGCACATTTGCTAGCCCCAGCTCTGCCTACAGCACTAGGCAACCTTGCACCCGAGGGCCCCTCTGTTCTGCAGCTCACCTTGTGGCTATGGAGCAAGCGGCCCATTGGAATCAGCTTCCCCGCCCCCGCCTCTACCCGGCTGCTGCTGCTTGAGAAAAGGACAGGTGATTGTGGAAGATTGGGGGAAGCATGCATTTACGATAGAAGCAAAGTGCAGCCTGTCCCTTTCAAGTGATCAAATGTCTGTGTGTGAGTGAGAGAGAGAAAGAAAAACGATGGAGGGGAGTAACAAGAATTGCAGGCAACACTGTTTGAAAGAGTTTCCTCTCTGCCGTTTCTCTTTCTCTGTGTCTCTCTGTCACACACACACACACACTGAAAACAGCAGAGGGCAGGCAACCAGATAAGGAGACTGACCCTCCCCCCCTCTGGGGAGGCTTCAGGACAACAAACTTCTAGTGCCCGCCGCCCTGCCAAAGGCGAAGCGGAAGCAAGCAAAATCTTTCTTCCTCTCCTCCAAACTCTGCACAACAAGCCTTGCAGTGTGAGGCTACCATTAAAGTTTAGAAACAGCCTTCCATCCTGCAAAGCGCGGTTGATATCAGGACCCCTGTTCTTCCTGGCCCTGAAGTTACTATGGAATAACTCTTTTCAAAAAAAAGGAGGGCAACAAACCAGCCCAGTCAATCTTTTACCAACAACAGAGGAAGAAAGTCCCTACGGCATCTGAAAGACGTGAAATGCATTTCAAGGAAGGCAGAGGGGGGCGAAATGCTTTTGAAGAGATGAAAGGACAGCTATTTTAGCTCAGCCCCGGTAAAAAGCAGCACCCCTGCCTCCTCCGCCAAGAACAAAAAGAAAGCTGCACTGAGCCTTTTGCCTGTAATTGCAGCCACCGGGAAGAGTCGACCCTCACTCAGAGACATATGCAGCCCACCCGCCCTGATTCTCAGGCCAATGTAACACACCCACTTCTCATGTTCATCGCCCCCATCCCTGCATCTCAAGCCAAAGTTAAAAAGCACAATTTCAGAAGACTAACTACGTCCCGCTACTTCGGAGACCAGCTTGTGGCAGTGACAGGGAAAGGCACACAAGGCTGAGGCGGGGCAACAGCATCAGCATTGCTCAGCCCGGGCCTTCCATCACTCATGCAAGTGAGCAAGCTCTCCCTCAGCTCGGCCCACTCCAGACTCTCGACATTGAACTGAACATAGTTCAAGGCAGGCAGGCGGGGGGGGGCGGGCTTTCCCTTTCCAAAGCAGTGGGCTCTCTCTCTCTTCCCCCTTTTCTCTCTCTCCTTTCTCTCTCTCCCTCCTTCCCTCTCATTTCTGTTTTTCTCTCTTTTTCCTCTCCCTCTCTCTTTCTTTTCTTTCTCTCTCCCCATTCTTCCTCTCATTTCTGTTTCTCTCTCTTTTTCCTCCTCCACCTTAGTGGGTGGCTAACCAAGGGGCAGGAAGACCCGCCATCAGAGGTGGTATTCAGCCAGTTCTGACAGGTTCGGGAGAACCGGTAGAGATAATTTTGATTGGTTCGGAGAACCAGCAAATACCACCTCTAATTGGCCGACCACATAGCTGTGCCCACCAAGCCACGCCCACAGAACCGGTAGTAAAAAAAATTGAATCCCATCACTGCCTGCCATGCCACACCCTGCCCCACCTGCCACCCCCAAATTGCACCCATAAAGGGTGCGGGTGCTAACCATGGGACAGGAAGCCCCGCCATGCCCCACCGCATCACTTGCCATCTTACCCAGCTTCCAACTCTGTCGCATTGCTCCCCATTGTGTGCAAAGAAGCAAGTTGCATGGTAAAATAAACCTCCTCGCAAGTTCAAACTTCTCAAACTTGTGAGGAGGTTTTTTTTTACCATAAAACTTGCTTCCCTGCACAAAATGGGGAGAAATGCGACGGAGCTGGAAGCTGGGTAAGACGCGTGTCTCGCTTCTCTCCTGCCCCATCTGCCATCCCCAAATTGCACCCCAAAATAATAAGACCTCCCTGAAAATAAGGCTAATTTCAGGGTTCAAAAAAATATAAGACAGGGTCTTATTTTCAGGGAAACACGGTAGGAGCGGACAGGAAATATTGCATTTTCATATGCATGATTTTCATTTCTAACAGTAGTTTAAAGAGAACTTATAAAACTGAATGGGAAGACATTTTTCTGCATGAACATTCTTGAAAGCTACTGGCAGCTTTATGCAAGATAACACTTACAAGGGCAGTGAAAGTCTAAATAACTACTTGCCCCTGATTTACAACCCAGTCCTAATCACATAATGTATACCAAAAAGCAAATCCTAATACATTCAACTGAGCTAATTGTGTCTACTTATTCTTTAGCTAAGTCAAACAAATAGGTAGACAAAATAGATTTAGCCAGACAAATAGATTTACAAACTTCTTTGTACTAAGAGCAACTCATAACTAAAGCTTTCTTAAAGGTAATCAAAGCTGATTACCTAGCAACAAGAGTATTATTTGTATATTAATTGCAAGAAGATATGTTATAAGGTATAAAACTATTCCCAAAATTGTGGCAAAAACCAGTATGGAGTAGTGGTAAAGACACCAGGCTAGAAACTGGGAAACCACCAGTTCTATTCCTGCCTTGGACGCGAAGCTATCTGGATGATTTATGGTCAATCATTCTCTGTCAATTCTAGGAAAGAGGCAATGGCAAATCACTTGCTAAGAAAACTGCAGGGACTTGTCTAAGTGAAAAAAAAGAATCAACACTGACTTGAAAATACACAAAAATGTTGTGGCACAGCTTTTACTCTGCTGATCACCATGTTCTGCAGCAGGTCTTATATTCAAATTGTTTAATTGGGTTAACTAAAGCTTTGCATAAAGCAGATTAAACAAAAGTTATGTTGGCCAGGGCTGTCAAACTCCCAGCCCATGGGCCGGATGTGTCATGCGTTGGCCATGCCCACGCCTGGTTTAGTGAAGGGGGGAAAAGTCCTGATAGGTCACGTGATGCCACTGTGACGGCACAAGTTTGACACCCTTGTGTTAGGCAGAACACATTCATTTGCAGCCACTGCCGTTCCAGTTATAAATGTTCATTCCTTTTCTCCTTCAAATGGATTCTTCAACAAAAAAAGAAAGGGAGAGATTTGGAGAGGTTCACAGTCTGTCAGATAGTCTGGGATTACAGCTCCCAGAATGCTCTGGCTGATTAACAGTTCTAGGGACTGTTAACTCAGCCTATCAGGGAAAGAACACAATCAGACACAAGAACAACCTAATGTATTTTAGGGCATATTCTGAATTCTTGGCTAATGCTTCATCAGAGCTAAGGAATTCTGTGACAGAAAAATATGAGATTCAATGGCAGCATTTTCTGAATAAAAATATAGTTTCCAATCATAGGAGTAATAGTTTGATTTGAAGTCTGCATTGGTCAGGCTCCTTAGTGAGTACTATACCAGTTCTGGGTACCACCTTTGGAAAAGGATCATTTAGACCGGGTAAAAAATGTGCAAAAGCAGCAAGGATCACCAAAGAACATAAAATCAAGTTCTACAAGGAGAGACAGAAGGAACTACTTAAGGTTTTGCTTGAGAAAACTTGATTAAGGGTAGATGTGGTCAGCGCTTCAATTATCTGAGGTGTCATTACACAGAAGAAAGATCTTTGTACCATTTAGCAAATGTTCACGACACTATATGCCTGTGATGGCGAACCTATGGCATGTGTGCCCAAAGTCGCATGCGGAGCCATGTCGCCTGGCATGCCAGCCATCACCCAGCCCAGCTCCACTGTGCATGTGCGTGCTCCCCCTGCCCCGTGCATACATGCACGCCCCCTATGCACGCATGCCCCCCGCGCATGCATGCGCTGTCCCCGCGAGTTCTAGGCAAAAAAAGAGCTGAAAAACAGCTGATTGGCACTCTGAATTTTATCTAGTCTTACCCAATTAGTCAGCCTGAGAAATTCCAGCATATAGGCTTGAGCTATAAAACAGCTCATTGAACTCTTCATATGTGGAACTTGTTGTTCACACCTGAAACAATCACAAGTTATATTTTCTGTTAAAAGATCACTATTGAGTTCCGAATTGAACTAAAAGAAAAAATATTATTACAGACATGTAGGACTAATGAAAGGATTTGAAGGATATTCATCTTAGAGTATTAAGACTGATTTAATGACAAAGATTTTTTTCAAAAGCATATTTACTACTCATATTATTCAGAACTCTATAATCATAGACATTTTTAACACATAAAGAGGATGAAACATCTTTTCAAGATTTGATCCAAAGGACTGCAAAGCCCTAATTAGCACATATTCACTACCATGAAAAACTCCTCCTGATTATTTCTGCATATTAAACAAGTGGAAATAGATATGGTGTTCTCCTCTCCTCTCCCCACCTCCTATTCTTTTATTAATTCAGTTAGGGTATTTTTTATATACCATAAATCTTTCATAGTCAAGGTCACTTGTGATCTTGTTGCTGGCCATCAATGCAAGGGTTCCCACACCAATAAAAGTGTAACTCAATTGTTTGCATTGTTACTGTGTAGCTCATCTTCCTACTTCACAAGATGGTAAAACTGAAACAGCTGTGGTCTAAACTGCTTGAGGAAAAAGCTGAGAGATGACCGAAACTAAATTCTGGTAAGAAGAGACAGTGATTGGACTCTGTGGAGAAATGGGTCCCTATAAACATTCTCATGACCAACCACCTTAGGTGAGAGTCCATAGTGTTGCCAACCATCACTCAAAGTAATTTGGGGGGCTGTGAAGCTTAGACAGTGTACATCAGTGTTTTTCAATTTTAAGATGTGTGGACTTCAACTCAGAGAATTCTGACTAGAAATTTCTGGGAGTTGAAGTCCACACACCTTAAAGTTGCTACATTTGAAAATACACTACTCTACATCCAACCAGATGAAGCACAATATCAACAAAGGTTGAGAAGAGAGTGATCACATGGGTATATTGAAATGCTGAGCAATAACACTCAGTAATTCTTCCCATTGACCATGCTAGTTGGAATTCACTGGGGATTAGCAATTTTTGAAAGAACCACACATTCTCACACTGCATGCTTGACCTAAACTGTTGGTGACCCCATAGTAGCAATAGGCTGCTGGAAATAACCAAATATTTATGGCTAAAGCCTTTTGCTAAATACAACAGACATGTGTATTAAAAGAAAAAAAATTCAGGGAGAGGGAAGAGATGTATTAAATCAAAAATAAATGCTAATGAACATATCTAGACTTGAAGAATGGCATTTTTAAATGTAAGCTCTTTTGAGGATACTTCTGTTAATTGTTCTAAAATGCTTCCCTTCAGAATATTGTTAACCAAAGCCTAAATAAGCATGTGAATCCACTTAACATAAAAGGAGTTGGATGGAGATGTAGGAAATGTTTGCAGAACATAGGAGCATATCTATTGTATTCCATTGACCCAAGATTTGTATATTCCTGTTACCTGAGATTATCCTCATTTGCAATCACACATGTAGCCTTGGGTGGGATCCATGCAGTAGCAATGGAAGAAGAAGGCACTTACCCACCCAGACAGATCAGCCAGATCAGCCCAGGTCACATCAGTGGAATACAGATGTTAGTCAGATTGCTCTCACATCCACTTCGTAGTCTTTGCAGATCAGTAAAATAGGTAAGTACTGTAAGTATACTGAAAGGAAAATAATATCTACAGGTTGAAATTGGTCATATTACATCTCTCTTTAATTCTAAGGTGTTGCTTGAATGCATCTTGCTGGTGCAGTAGTTAGAATGCTGACTGGGTCAAGGTTGACTTAGCCTTCCATCCTTCCAAGGTTGATAAAATGAGGACCCAGATTGTTGGGGGAATATGCTGATTCTGTAAATCACTTAGTGTCAATGCTATTGCTATTGCTATCCTAAATGGTTTGATATTTGTAACAAAAATATCCCACTACTTTTAGTAAGGCAAGCAAAAAGTTTAAAACAGCAATTTTCTGGTTTGATTCTTTTAGCAAGATCAGCGAAAACAAAATGCAAAACCAGAACTTAAATTCTGAGAATATCCTAGAAGAATCTTTTCCATCCAATCTATTATACTCCAGATATATCTCCCTGGGCTACAGTTCTTATCACCCTGCAGCTAGCTTGGGGAATGTTTTCCTAGAACATTACAAAACCTGTCATTTTACTGTAATATGTGTGATATATACAATGCTGTAATTTGTTTCCTTTCCTAGAAACCTGCTGATTCTCCCTGTCATTTGGCTCAATTACACTGGATGAACTCACATGTCCATTCTGAATGCTAACATTGGACTGTAAACTACTTCAAGGTTCTTAATAGGATGCAAAAGAAAACCAAGAGTCTGGAAACATCTTTAAAATGTTTTAAGTAGATTAATAAAATGAACATTCTATTCAGAAAATTGACATAATATATGACAATAAAATCCTGGTAATATCAAATTACCCTTCTGTCATTAAAGATCCATTTCTGCAATCGTGTTTCATTATACCTAAGAATCAAGCAGCTAGCAAGATTGATGATAAAAATAATAGGCCTGGCTTTAAAAACACAATTCTTTTTTTTTAAATAGTTCTTTATTAAAATTAAAAAAACAAAAACAAATACAAGAAATAAAAAACAACAAAAAACACACAAAACTAACAAAGACAAATCAAACAACAAAAACCATAAAATATTTTAGATACATAT
>JANHJO010005036.1:93769-105142 GCA_032468235.1 Pseudoxyrhopus heterurus | reverse complement strand
TATAAGCCGAGGGTGGATTTTTCAGCCCTTTTTGAGGGCTGAAAAACTCGGCTTATACTCGAGTATATACGGTAGTTTCATTTCTGCATTTAGCAAAGAATGGCAAATCATGTTTTGTTACCTGGGTGAGGGAGGATTACTCTGTGATCTCTATCCCATGGAGGTGACAAAGATCCAGTGTCAGAAGGTGGCCTGTGTGGATCAGATAACCTACTGGTGTTCAGCTCTCCTCTTTCATTACCAACTTCAGTTATGCCTGGATTCTCCAGTCCTCTTGAACCTAATCAAAAAAATTACCATGGATCCAATTAGCCCAATATCTTATAGACTTAACTGAACCTGTAAATACCAAAATAATGTCCATTTCAAAACATGTAAGTCTGTTGTCTCATATTTATCATAAAAATTATTCATTTATCAAGTTTAGGTGAAAAGATAAATTTGACTAATATACACAAGTAAAATCTCACTAAAGTTACAAATAGGATAACAAAACATAATGTGTTGTGATATTTAAGCTGGCTCATAATACATTTTATGTAAAATTTGTATCATGCAGCTTGAATTCTCCGAGATACACAGGGGATATAGAAAATCTAGTTAAAGTGCCAGGTTTTTGAGATGTAAAAGTATCAGACCAAGAAAAATCACTTCAGAATTTTTTCAACCTTTAATATAACATATAAGCTCTATAATTCAATTGAAAAAGAAACATAAATCTTTTAAGAGGGAAATAACAATAAAAAGTACAGCATGGTTGCATAAGTATACCTTCTCATAAGTAGGGATGTGGCTATATTTAGAATTAACCAATGACACTCAAACAGATGGTAAAATAGTAGTCAGTACACACCTGCTTGCAATTAAAATGACTGATCAAACCCATATAAAATTCAGCTGTTTTGGTAGAATTTTTCTGATATTTACTCAGTTGCCTCTAAAACCAAAAGCCATGATCTGCAAAGAGCTTATGAAGTATCAAAGGGATCTCAATGTTGGAAGGTATCAGTCAGAAGGGTACAAACAAATTTACCATGAAACATAGTGAAGATATTCAACAAGTAGAGAAAAACAGTGATATTATCAAGAAGTGTATAATCCAAAATTTATGAATTTATGAAAAAAAAAACAACCAAGAAGAAAACTGGACTGGGAGGCTGCCAAGAGGCCTACAGCAACTTTAAAGGAGCTGCAGGAATTTCTAGCAAGTATTGACTGTGTACTACATGTGACAACAATCTGCAATATTCTTCATATGTCTGGGCTGTGATGTACGGTGGCAACATGGAAGATTTTTCTTACAAAGAAAATCACCCAAGTCCAACTACATTTCACAAAAACCTACATCAAGTCTGATAAAGGCATGTAGAAATAATGTGCCATGGTCTTATGAGACTAAGGTTGAACTTTTTGACCATGACTCCGAAAAGTATGTTTGGTGCAAAAATGACACTGCGCATTACTAAAAGTACATCAAACCAACAGTGAAGCATGGTGGTGGCAGCATTATGCTTTGGGACTGTTTTCCTCAGCTAGAATTGGGGCTTAAATCAAGGTGGAGAGAATTATAAACAGTTCCAAATATCAGGTCTCTGCTAAAATGCTGAAGATGAAGAGGAATTTCACATTTCAACACAACAATCCACAGCATACCTCCAAATCAACAAAAGAATGGCTTCACCAGGAAAAGATCAAAGTTTTGGATGGCCCAGCCAGAGCCCAAACCTGAATCCAATTGAAAATCTGTGAGGTGACCTAAAGAGGGCTGTGAATAGGAGATGCCCTCGCAATCTGACAAACTTGGGAGTGCTTTTGCAAGGCACAATGGGCAAAGATTCCAAAGGCAAGGTGTGCCAATGCTGATAGGCTCCCACCCCAGAAGACTGAAAGCTGTCAGAAAATCAAAAGATGCTTCAACGGTATTAGTTTAAGAGTGTGCACATTTATGCAAACACATTATTGTACGCTTTGTAATTTTTTTTCTAAAAATTTTAGTTTGTTTTTCAATTGAATTGTACAGTTTATATGTTAAAGGTGGAAAAATTCTGAACTAATTTATCTGAGTCTATTTTTTTTACATATCAAAAAACCTGGCAATTTAACGGGTGTGTAAACTCGCAAGGCGCTTCTTTCCGCTGGCAACTTTGTGAAGAAGCTAAGGGAGGGGGCATAGATATGACTGGAATGTGTGGGAAGCTGGGAGGGAGAAAAGGAATTTATGTGAGCCATTTGCTGCTTGAGAAAATCTCGCAAGTCCAAGGTCAGACACTGAAGACTTTTGAAAGGTACAGTCTGCTTTCCCAAAATAAAATGCTTAACCTGGATTGGTGGACAGTGGACACTGGGTGGCCCAGGGAAGGAAAAGGAGATTTTACTATGCTGCATTTTGCGCCAACACCTTAGAACTGGCTTTGCTTCTTCTGTGCCTATATGGATCTGTCAGTAAAGTTTTACTCCTAGGAGTTTCTTTTGCTGTACATGCCAATGGGATGGTTGACACTTTCTATATCCACTGCAAACACCCACTGGCCCAATCTAGAGCAGTAAAACCTCTGAAATTAGAAAATTCACATATGTTATTGGCATTAAACTTTAAAGAACTCTTCATATAATTTTTAAAAAGGGTATGTGTTTCCACTTCCACACACATTCTGTTCAGGATTGGGCCAGTGAATACTAGCCAGAGAAAACATTAAAAAAAGCAGAGCGATGTACATTTTATATATTGTGTACTTTAACTGTAAGGCAGTCTGTAAATGGCTCTAACAAACCTCTTTTAGTATTATCTGGTTTCAATATAATTACAGAAACGTCATATTCCTGTATCTTTTCTGTTAACAATATCACTGCAGCTTTAAGAAGTGAAGACTTTTCTAATTTGCCCTTGTTTTACTCATGGTCATCTTGGATTTTAGAAAAGGACAAATCATATTCATATTTTACTTTACTTTTTACTTTATATTTTCTTCTTTCACTTTTCCTTTACTTTTTTCTCCTTCCTTTTCCTCTGTTACTGTAATACATCCTCAGGATCTTTCCCTCACTCAGAAGAGATTCAGACTTTCAAACAGAGCTCAAGTAAGACTGCCCTTTTTTAAAATTTCATCAATAATAGCCAGTCCTTTGAGATTGCCCAAATACTTCCGTTTTCTTGGCAAGGTTTTTCAGAAGTGGTTTGCTTTTGCCTCCTTAGGGCTAGAGAAAAAATGACTCACCCAAGGTCACCCAGAGAATTTTGTGTCTAAATTGGACTAAAACAGTTTCTAGCCTGATGCCTTAACCACTACACCAAGCTGGCTCTCAAATAAAAATTTTATCTGATCACAAACATACATTGTTGAAACGTCTGTCTTTTTACATTCCTTAAGACTTTTGTTAACTGTCTAGAATTCTAAAAATACTGTGAATCTTTGAATCTGGTACTGTTCTTAATTGCTGTTAAACCCTCAAACTTTTGATCACTAAAGTTCATCAGGGTGTTTTTCTCTGCCACTGCTTCTATAATTGCCTATGTTTGTATTGTTCTATTGACCTTAAGCTTATATATGAACAGGAAACATATAAGAACTTGTATCAATATGCAGTAGGAGAGTGTAAGTAAGGTTAAGGGAGGAGATGCCTGTGCTTACACTTCTTCCAATTCTCCAATTTAAAATAAACTGTTACTGTGTTTTGTCCTGTCTGCAAAAGTTGCAAATTTCCTTAGTATTCTTAGGAAATTTAGGCATGCAATTGTTTAGTCATGTCAGGCTGCTACTTTGAAAACCACCACCATCACCCTGAAACAAAATCCACATTATACTAAGATTCGTCTTACAAAGCAAAGGAAGGAAGGAAGTCTTTTCATCAACTTAATCACTATGTATTTTCAAACAAACATTGCTCTCAGAGCCCAATTGTGTCCCAGACCCAACCTCCTCCAAGAAACCCATCACATCTTTTAAAGAGGTTAAAAGAGTTTTTCTTATTTTAGAAGAATAAATTAGAAATAAGCGATTTGAACAGGTGGGAAAAAGAAACTGAAACTATATTCAACCTTATTCAACCTTTTCATTTTAATTAATTATAGTTCAAAAGCAGATAAACAGTTTGAGTATCTTATTCTGGTTCTCAAACCATGCTATGTGTTGATCTCTTAGCTACTTCATTATACTTGTTCATTCCAGACTGTGTTATGCCAGTAGTTTTGGAATAAATATAATAGCTTTAAAGCCAACTTTAGGCCACAATCAACCATCTAAGATGGAAAAACTCATACGGTATTTTATTATAACGTAAGGATAATTATGACCTGCTTTTCTTTCCATCTCACTTATTTTAGTTTTAAAAACTACCATTTGGTCCAGTTTTTATTAATTAATGACTAAGCAGTATTGGTTTAGGACTTTTTAAAAGTAAATTAATTTCAAAACTAATCTTTATGCAAATGGATTCATAGGTACTGGTGGATCAAAGATTTACAAAACATTTCAGTCAGGAACAAGTGTAAAACAGGAGCCTTCTCTCTGCAGGTTTTCCATAAAAATATGTAATACAGAAAGTTGGACATGGAATTACTGCTCTCAGCTCCATGCTAGAGACCATTTATATAGATAATACAAATTTAGCTGAAAAGGATTTTTTAAAGTCGGTTTTACAGAACTATTACCAAGAAAGGAGGGATAGACTAAGAGGAGAGAGAATCCAGAATCATTAAGTTTTCAAATTTAAGAAGTGTACCTCTTCCTCCTCCACCTGGAATCACAGGTGAAAGTCTTAAGGGACCCTCCAATAAGGTTGGGGGGGAAAGAAAAGCTCTTGTTTCAGATGAAGGTCTGCCCATTGGTGAGGGTCCATATGGGGACTGCTCTGGAACAGTTAAAACAAAATACTAAAATTCACAAAGTTAACGTTAATGGGTGTATAGAACAACAATTATTTATCAGCTCAGATTTGAAGTTTAAAGTGGAACATAATAAAGTCAACTGATTGACTTTTCTTATTAGCCCTGCAATTACACAGCTCAGTTTTTGCTAATCATTTAACCTGCTGATGCAGGTTTTATTTAGGAATCACTGGGGGGAAAATTAGGTATTGTAATTCAATGAAATGTAAATGCTAATTACACTTGAATTGGTAGCTTGGTACATTTATTAAAAAATTAAGGAATTACACTTGGAAACTAAATAAAATGCCATACCTCTGCCAAATGCTGGGGCTGTATCATCATAACCATAAGGATCTTTTTTCAAATGGTTGTATTTAAATTCTATTTCTGTCAAACTAAAGAAAAGAACAAAAAGCTATGATCTTCCATATGACTGTTTCGACCATTTAATTTTTCTACTGCAAAGGAAAAATCAGTTAATCAGATAGATCACAGGCATTGATTCAATGATTTATACACACATATGATTTGGATAGCTTCCCAGCTTGCAAAATGATTTTGAGAGGCTAATTTAGAACTAAAAACTAAACAAAATAAACTATGAACATAAAACAACATAATATAAAACAGCACAAACAAAAGCACTCAACATATCCAAAATCTCAAATCCATTTTCCAGAAGGCTCATTCATTATGCTAACCCAGTATTTTTGGAAGGGCGGGGGAACAAAAGGAAAAATACATTTTTAAAGTCTTACAGAAGACCAGAGCCATCCAAATATCATAGAACATGCTATTCTGAAACGTAGGAAATCGTGACAGAGCAAGTACTATTAGAAAGCACTGATCTATGAAGTGATCTTAAGTCTACCCAGAAGCCTGCAGGAAACCAGTTTAGCTCATGTAGTAGTGTTGTTATGTGGTCATCCCATTCCTGGCTTCACACCACTACATTACTGATTAATTCTAGTTTCTGGATGGTCCACAAGGGCAGCCTGATGTAGACCAAATTGCAACAGTCCAAGTGTGATGTGATCAAAGCATGAGTGGACTGTGAGCGGGGCTTCCTGATCAAGAATCAAGTGCAACTGTCATACAATATGAATTTGTGCAAAGGCCCGCTTCATCACAGCAGCATCTATTCCCACTAATTCAAGGCAACCTCCAAAATGCACAGCAGTTGTTTCTGGAGGAGTGCAACTCCATACAGAACTAAAGATGGCTAGTTTTTAGAAAGGGAGAGGGTTCTAAATCTCACAATCATTTTGAGTTGCTTGCGTTTAGCCAAAACCTGTGCTTTCCCATTGACACCACTTCATTCTCCAGACATGAGGAACAAACCTTGACAGCATCACTTGGTTAGCCCTGAGTACAGATACAAAGCTTTATATTATCAGCATATTGATGATACTTAACTCTGTTCCAATTGATGACCCCATTCAGTGGCTTTATGTAAGTGTCAAATAGTGGTGGAGAGGGAAAAACTCTGAGTACCACTGTAAAGCAGGGACTTAGGCCTATACTCCTCCCCTATCAATGTGAAGTGTAACATCATGGCCCTTTTATCAACATCTGAAACTGTCCAGGAAGATACCATGACTGATAAAATCAAGCCACTAAGAGATCACACAGGGCCAGGAGAGATGCATCACCCCACTAGAATATCTACAGTATCTCTCTAAAAATGGAAGGTTGAAGATTGGGTGAAGATTATCTAGAACTGTTGGATCCAGTTATGATTTAAGAAGTGGTGAACTATCACAGAATCATCCCCCCTTGTTCAAAAACGCATTCATAACCACCTGGATCTAACCATGTATTGACTCTTTAGGAGGCCTTGCTTTTGTTGATCAGGACTGAACACAAGGTTTTCAGAATTTATTTAAAAATAAGAGTTGAGATACAGAGGAAAAGATCATTTGTTGCTTTAAGAGAAGTTGATAAATTATGAAAATTATACTTGTGATGCAGAAAAAAGTAATTTCTTTAAATACTGTATATTTTTTTCTTTACTATACTGCTATTTTTTCTTTCTTTTCTATTTTTCTGTTTTTTTCTGCACTTTCTATTCTTTCCTTTTATGTTTGTTTCAATTGTTATACTTTAATTGTAATGTTTAACAAAAAATAATGCTAGGGCTAACCCAACATAACTTATGCTTAGAACTAATGCTAAAACTTCTAAACATAGCAATAGCAATAGCACTGTATTTATATACCGCCTATCAGGGCTTGCAACCCTCTCTAAGCGGTTTACAGAGTCAGCATATTGCCCCCAACAATCTGGGTTCTCATTTTACCGACCTGAGAAGGATGGAAGGCTGAGTCGACCTTGGAGCTGGTGGGATTTGATCAGCCAAACTGCTGATCTGCAGAACATCTTTATACTTACTTTTGTCTTCTGTGTAGATTTTCCTTTCTCATGTCATCCAGTTGTCTTTCAGCTGCCCGGGCTGTCAACTTTAAATATATAGCAAATATCAGAATTTTGTCTAAATAAATAAATGTGCTATAATTTTTGAAAGTTCAACAAATATTTTGAAAATCAAGTATATAATAATTTTACTTAACATCTAGAATAATTATCTTTAAGGTCTATGCATTACTTTAAATAATAATCAGATAAAGCATGCAAATCCAATGTGTTTAGGTTAACTGTAAACCAGGAAACTCCACATTTTAAAGCTTTATAGGTACCAGTGCACTCTAAATGCCCAAATACTTTTAGCATTAGGTGTGAATCAAAGTCTGTTGCTTCTTCATTGTTAATCACTTTTAAGTAATTAATCTTCATTCATTCATCTTCAAGGAACTCCTGCATTAAGTAAGGCAACTGGTATGCACAGATATTATCATGGGTACTTATCTTTGGATATTATTATTTTTATATGTCTGGATCAGTGCATTGGATTCTTGGCAAGACAATCATATCACTGTACTAACTCCATCCTGTGCACTACTAAATAACAGTTTAGCACCTACATATGCATTTGGTTTTGGAAATAATTGCCATTTTAGCAAATCCTTAAGCTATTGCAATAGTAAGGACAATTCACTTAAGGAATCTTTTTTAACAAATAGGGACTATTGGTACTTAAAGAAAATAAATTATGAAAGTCATAATTTAGAAAAGAATGTACATAGCATCCACAAACAGAAAATGAGTTTAAGATTGCACTTCTGATTTATTTTCTAAAAATCTGGGAAGATATGTATTCAACTGTAAGGGTGGCAGTTCTGCACTGAGAACTTTTGAAAGCTTTGGTGACTACTCTATTTTTTGCTCTATCTTTAGAGTTTTCCTTCTGATGTGCTATAGGAAATATGGCTAAGCCTTTTTACAAAAGTACAGCCAAGCATTAAGAAAAAAAAAAACATTAGAGGGAAAAAGAATACTTCCCTTGGTGAGGTAGATTGTGTCAGTGTATAAAGAATTTATGAACTGGAATAGCCATAGCAATGAGCCAGCCAATGGGAACTGTTTTTTGACTGAAACACAGGATTTGCTGTGAGAGCCATGTGAGCCGGCTTTAGTCTGGGTGTGGCTTAGCTATTCTGTGTTCAGAGTTCGTTCTTCTCTCTGCCACATTGTAAGAGATGCATAGGTATTGTTTGTATCATGTTTTTGTATTTTGTAGATAAAGAAATTTTTTCTATATTATGAATCCTGCTCATTTTTTGAATATGTGCTGGGTGATTCTCAAATAAAACCAACAGATTGGCAGTTTGTAAATCTGATAAATAAAATAACATTTAATATAAAATGTAAAGAAACAGGGCCATTTTGAAACATCTAAAGTGCAATCATGTGTCTTTGATAAAAAAAAACTAAGATATATGTAACCTTCCTTATTGAAAACACCCTACATCAATGCTGTATTTTTTTTCAAATGGACAGTAAAATAGTGCTTTAACTTACCCAATTATCATGAGCTTTTTTCTCATGTGAGTTAATCTATTAAAACAAAACTATACATTAATTTAGAAGTAAAATCGAACTGAGCGACATTTTATATGTTCTTTTTAACAGAAATCAAATATGGAACATAATACTTTTAAGTACTTTAAACTATAGAATATAAGTGATAAAGCTACAATAAGATATTGCTTCAACAAAGCTCTGCCGCTAAACCAAAAACAATTAAAACCACTCTTCTATGTACTGTATATACCAGACAACAAATTTTATTGAAAGAATTCAATAAAAGTCATATTAATTTGCTTTCATGTACATTTGAGATTCAGCCTTATTTTCTGTTGTAGTTAACATAATAGCTTTAGTTAAACAAAAAGTTAAGTTGTGAAGTTTTAAACATGGCTAAATGGATATGAGTTCCTGAATGAAAGGATGGATATGAATCAAAGAAAACTCCAACTGAAATAATTTAGAACAGCACTGAAAAATGATTTCAAACAACTTTTTTCCTCAAAGAGGCCAATGTACTGAAGCCATGTTATATGAGGTAAAAAAATTTTAGAAAATTTTCAATTAAGAAAATACATACTTGTTTCTCATAAGAACAAACAGTTCTTTCCAGTTCATCTTCAAGATCTTTTACCCGATGCCTATACAATAGTATTAGGAGAAACTGTTACTATTGTTGCAAAACTTTACTAATTAATTTATAGACATAAGTAAATTGGTTTTATTTTTTAAAAAACAGATAAAGTTGGCAAAACAATTGAAAAAGGAGACCAATCAGATATCTCTATCTATCAAACATATCAGAACCTCCCTGTTGCAATTTCTTTGCTTGCAAAACTCAGTTATGCCTAAAAGTGACAGGACATGTTATGAATGGAATCATTTTAACTGAAGTTACTTTGAATGACGTGCTCCTATTTATGGATCAAGTGGAAAGAATGAACCTTAGCAGAATTATTTCCTCTGCTGAAAATAAATAAGCATGCTAGTATTTGTGATTTTAAAAAGGGATAATAAATAATTTGTCTAATGGATTCTTAGTAACCATCAGCTATCTAAATCCTTTGTCCTCTTCCAGAGAGGTTCTGAATTAAATCTAACAAAGGATGAAGGGAACTCTTATTACCCAACAGGGTTTTTCTGGCTCTCTTCTGATTGCAGTCTCTTCCATCTTTCACAGATGTGCCTTAGGATTCCATGGCCCTCCAGACTAGTGGGCAATGTACCATAAATAACTACAACATGCACAACATCCGGACAACATACACAACATGGAGATGGGAGTTCTCCTTGCATGAGTGGGGCTTCCCTTTCCATTTGCTTCTTTCCTCTGGCATAAACACTACTAGAAATATTTCAAGTACAATGCTAGATTGGTACTCTTCCAATTAATCTCTATTTCTTTTTCAAAAATTTGGAATTGTTTAATACGTGGTGAAATTACCGATAAGTATTCAGTTCTTCAGCAGCATGATTAATTTTCTCATCGACTTTGGAAAGTTTTTCTTCTTTCTGAAAACGTTCTTTTTCTTCTACAGTTAATTTCCTTTTAAAAAGTAAATATTACATTAGTCATAACTAATTTTTTTAGTTTTCATATGAAAACTGCAAATCACTTGCACTTACTATAGAATTTAGTCTATAGAAACATGTGGAATTTCCAAATAAAAAAATATAGACCTTACTTCATACTTAAGTGGTCAGTAGAGGGGGAGTGCATAAGTGCACTAACGTGCCTATCGTCCCTGTCATTGTATTTTTATTCTCTTATTCTTGTTCTCATTTTTGTTTGACAAATTCCAATAAATAAATAAATTGAGCAGTAAAAGAACTTGGATAGAGTTTTTGAATGATGCATGATTTTACTCTGAAAAGTTTTAATGCAGAACCTTGTTGGATGTGGTGTGTTTATGTGTATAAACAAAATGATGATGGGGAGTGAAACTAACTTTTTGTTAGATCTCTTTCTTTTGAAAAATATATTAATTATCTAATAACGGTTAAATTGGAAGAGGAGCAAGTCAAGGATAATATGATAATTTGGGCTAGGATAATTTGGATATGGAATAGATCTGGAGGAGTGGCAAAAGTTATGGATGAGAAATTTGAAGCTAACAATGTCGGTGTCATACAAAGAAACTTTATACAAAATGTTTTATAGATGGCACTACTCCCTGAAGCGACTAGCAAAGATGTATAAGAGCAGAAAGACCCAATGTTGGAAATGCAACCAAACCCTGGGCACATATTATCATTTATGGTGGACATGCCCAAAGGCCAAAAAATACTGGAAAAAAATTCATAAATGGTTGGAAGAGATGTTAAAATGTCCTACTGAGATGAAACCCGAGATGTTTCTGTTGGGTATTATAACAGAGAATACTAATAAGAGGATTACCTATTTGATGTTGCATCTACTGACGGCAGCCAGGATTGCATTCGCGCAATGCTGGAAAAATGAGGAAACTCCCACAGAGACTCAGATAATAAAAAAAACCCAGACTGTGCGGAGATGGTTAGATTAACTTTAAAAATCAAAGAAAAAGATGATACAGAATATTTCCAAATATGGGACCTTTTTT
>JANHJO010005034.1:408255-419644 GCA_032468235.1 Pseudoxyrhopus heterurus | reverse complement strand
CCCTTCCCTTCCTCCTTCCCTTCCTCCTTCCCTTCCCTTCCTTTCCCTCTTCCTCCTTTCCTTTTCTTTCTCCTTCCCTTCCCTTCCCTTCCCTTCCTGCTTTCCTTTCGTGTCCCCTTCCCTTCCTCCTTTTATTTTCCCTTCCCTTCCGTTAGTCCTTTCCTTCCTCCTTTCCTTTCCTTCCTTTGTATCTTCCTCCCTTCCTTTCTTTTCCCCTTGGGTTCCCTTCCCTTCCACCTTCCCTTTCCCCTTCCTTCCCCTGCGACATGCTGCAAGCAGAGAATTCTGCAGCCTTCAATTTAGTGTTCTTTGCCCGATTTGCATGCCTTGCCTATATTGGCTTGAGAGCCTCCAATTTGTATATGTTGTCTGTATTGGCCGTTGGTGCCTCAGCAGCTGCAGAGCCCTTGCACATGCCTATTTATGAAGTTTGGGGAAGATTAGTGGAGAACTGTAATTTTGTATAGATCACATACAAACTTACATCCTTTCCGGACTTCTGTTTTATATATATAGATAATAATTGCACCTTCAATTGCACCTCAAAGGTCCTTTCCATGAATCTAACTGGCACATTAGATGAATCTGTGCAAAGGCCCCCTGCCCATGGCTGCCATCTCCTCTTTGAGCAGTAGCTGTGACTCTAGAAGGATTCCCACATTGTGTTCAACTCTCTCCAGGGGATTGCAACGCCAGCAAAAGTCAAAGATGGTATCTAATGTGAATCGGGGACCAAAGACCCAGAGCCATTCCATCTTGCTAGAGCTGAATTGAAGCCGATTCCTCCCATCTAAACCCTTATAGCCTGCAGAAACTGGATCTGTGCCAGGATAGTGTGATTGGTTGACCAGAAATTGAGATTTATAAATATTCTGTTGATATGCATCTTGTACTGCATGATGCAGTGGTCTCATGTAAATGTTAAAGGGGAAGGATAAACGTTTGTATCTTAGTTTTACCTCTACAATGTAGAACAGACAGTATGCTATAGAACTATGTTGAGGAAATGCTTTTTTTAAATACTGGTTGTATAAACTGTATGGTAGCAGCTCCCTCCCTCAATGACTCTCTCTTGTTTCTTCCATTTTTGTTCCATAGCTCCATAAGAGAAAAAAATCAAATTGATACAACAGACTGAAGGCATATCTGGTTCAATATTTGGTTCTCAGAACATCCAACCAGCTGTTTTCTGGGAAACCAGAAAGCAGATGCGAATACATGATAGCATTTTCCAATAATGTTTTTTATCTTCTGTCTCGGGATTTTCAGACATCAGCAGATTTTTCCATGAATTTATCTAATTTAAAACTCTCCCGGTTTGTGCTATAATTTATAGAATATAAATACTTGTTAACTATGTGCTGTGTGAAAATTATTTTTGTGTTATTTTTATGCTTTTAGCATCCCTGAATAATCCAGGGTTTTAATATTATAACAGAGGGATGTTGAATCTTATATTTTCCCTTTACTTCCTTTGTTTCTTAAAAAAAATCCCATGTATATTGTAGATTTTTCTCACGGGGAGAAAATTGATGGTGGTTGATTATTCTTGCATCTTTTCTATCTCTACATCAATGCATCAATCTCAACAACCTCTTCCCTTTTCAAGCTTAGTGACTAGAACTTTTTCACCACAATTCCAGTATTTCCCCCTGGTCAGTTATAGCCAGCTCAGACCATTTTATGCTTATTTACAATAAATTATATGCAATATTTGAATATCTTTTCGATTTGGGTGTCCACCACTTTAAATGTTATCCGTTTAAACTAATGTTGTCATCAGCTTTGCCACTACACTCCTCAAACCCTAGGAATTACATTTCTTTTAATGATCACTGCCTGAAGACTTATTGTGTGTTTTTTTGGCTTATGCCAACAGAGCCACATATCATGGGAAGCCAAGCTTATTAAAGGAAAACATGGAGTAGATCAATTTCTCAAGACTAATTTGAAGTGAAACTGAGATGGCAAAGACCAAACAAGTGTATAGTGACAAAGAAAAGTTTATTCTCCATTTGCTTTCACAGCCAATAAATAAAAGGCAACATAGACTAACGTGAAAATTATTTCAGACATAGGGACATAGTTAATGCTTTCTCAAACAACAAATAATGGGCACTGTGGCAAAAAAATTGCTTGTGACAAAGTATACCATTGTATAAACACTGAATAAAAAGATTATTTTGCTTCTTTAGACGTAGAACCATGAAACCACAGCTAAGTATATTCTCAGAGTTGGTTAAACATCCTTCAAAATTATGCAAGAAGGAAAGCTGAACCAGTATGCACTATATTTATTAGATGATCCTGTTTCTACTTGTGTCTTAGAAAAACAGAGTTGGAAGAGACCTTGGAGGTCTTCTAGTCCAACCCCCTGCTTAGGCAGGAAACTCTATACTATTTCAGACAAATGGTTATCCAATCTCTTCTTAAAAACTTCCAGTGTTGGAGCATTTACAACTTCTGGAATCAAGTTGTTCCACTGATTAATTGTTCTAACTGTCAGGGCATTTCTCCTTAGTTCTAAGTTGCTTCTCTCCTTGATTAGTTTTCACCCACTGCTTCTTGTCCTACCCTCAGGTGTTTTGGGGAATAGCTTGACTCCCTCTTCTTTGTGGCAGCCCCTGAGATATTGGAACACTGCTATCATATCACCCCAGTCCTTCTGTTCATCAAACTAGACATACCCAATTCTTGCAACTATTCTTCATATGTTTTAGCCTCAATTCCCCTAATCATCTTTGTTGCTCTTCTCTACACTCTTTCTAGAGTCTCCACATCTTTTTTACATCATGGTGACCAAAACTGGATGCAGTATTCCAAGTGTGGCCTTACCAAGGCATTATAAAGTAGTATTAACACTTCACGTGATCTTGATTCTATCGCTCTGTTTATGCAGGCTAGAACTGTGTTGACTTTTTGAAAATATCAAGTTGTTGTCATTTGTGAATGTGTGTTTTGTCCTAATGAGAACTTTTGAAGTTTGTTTTGCTAAAAGTCCTACTCTACATTTAGAAAGAGCAAGCAAGCCATGCCGCAGAAGAGAGAGCTTTGAACAGATTGGTTTTATTACTTAATGAGACCTCTCTATATCTAAATAGAAGGATGAATGACAAATCCAATCCCCAAATTTCTTTCTCCAGCCAATCTTTATAAAATACATGGATTTGTAAAAAAAAAAAGAAAGAAAGAAAGAGGGGACCTATTCACTTGTACATCCAATTTAAACACCATGCTTCTAGAGGTTTCTTTCCTGCCTCATTAATCTTTAACTTCCTTTAACTAGGACACCAAGTTTTTGCAAAGATATCTTTGATTCCTTCAGTGTGAAAAATCACTTAAATCAGTGTAAAAGTTGTTTTTTTTGAACTTTTACTACTTAAACAGAGTATTTTTAATATTCGTCCCTTAAGCAAACTAAGCAGGAAATACGGTGATGAAGGCATTCAAAATTGCCAAGCACTGATTGCTGATAAGTGTGGGTAAATAGAAAATGTTTGATTGCTTTCCTTTTTGTTTTATTAAGGCTGCTACAACCTAAACGTCTTATCTTCAGACTTGTTTTTCATAGGTAATTATGAATGATAGGAGAGTAAGGACTGCTGAATCCCTACTTCGCTTGGCTATGCTTGCCAATATCCTGATATGGATATGAAACAATATGCAACCAACTGTCAGTCTTTGAAAAGCTTTGTGTGTTCATTGATCTTTATGATTGTGCATACTGCTGACCTACTGTCATCTGGAAAATTAATGCAAGTTTCCTTTCTTTTCCAGTTGCCATGTGGATTTCTGAAAGGGTATTATCAGATATCATGTTCACCAGATACCGATAATGTTTGGAAAATGTGGTTATGAGTAGGTCTCGACTTGTGACTGCAATGTCTGATGCTAAGCAAGGCAACTTTTCAATGAATCATGCCTAATTTTATGACTTGGCTTTGGAAGAATGAGGGGAGGAGCTGGATGAGGTAGCCCCAGGTCCCTCAGGCTTGAGATGGTTGCCAGCAGGGAAGAACGGGGGCAGGACAACCGAGAGAGGGGGGAAGAGAGGACCAGCAATGGAGATGAGAGCAACAAAGCTCAGGCAATGAGTAAGGACTGCCCCCTCCTGATCCCCGAGCACAGAGAGTGGAGAGGAGGCAGGAACAGTGCAGGCCGACCTGATGACTCGAGAGGAGAGCGCACCTGGTGACTGAGACTTAAGGAGATGCTATGGGGAGGGGTGCTTGTCTGGAACAAACACTGAATTTGCGGAGTTTCGTGTGCTGTTGCTGATGTCTGGAGTTCGCTGGACTTCTTGACTAGTTCCTTTGTTTCATGGACTCATTGCCTAGTTCCCTTGCCTTGCTGGATTTCTTGCCTGGAAGCTGTTGTGCTAACAGCAGTTTTCTGGACTACTTGCAGCCAGACGTATGTGTGTGAGCGTATTGCTCCGGGAGTTGCCATAAACATGGGAGCATTTGGTGGAAAGTTGGAACAATAAAGGGGAGTTTGAACTATCAGCTGACTGTGTTGCCTCTGTGCCTTGTCCCAGGTCATGAGACAGAGGGTGGGGGGAGAGGGAGAGGGAAGAGAGATCTGTAAAGACTGCTGGTTGTTGCCATCTCGCTCAGATAATGTTTTCTCATACAGCTACACCAGTGATATTCTCACTCCATTATGCACTGTTGTCAAGCTCATGAAGTGTGGATGTAAATGCACACCTTGGCCAGAAAATTATTTTTATTACTAATTATTACTGCTGTATTTGCAAATGGTTGCTAACCAAGGTAGCTGTTAAACAAGGAGTGGTGTGCTCTGACCAAATAAATGTTTTGCATAATTATGCATTCTCGTCCACAAAGCTAAGAGGTCCAACTGGCCATGCGCATCCTGGCCATGCCCCCCGATCACTCCCCAGCCCCCCCAAAATCAAACACAACCCTGATGTGGCCCTCAAGGAAATCGAGTTTGACACCCCTATACTAGAGGGATTTTGGAAACAGCTTTCGGATCAAACTAAATGAGTTCTATTACAAGTCAAGAAAAGCAGAGGAATTGCATCAATACTTCACATAGTTAGCTCTGCTGTGACCTTATTCTCCCTTGCTTCTCTCAATTGATGTGGCATATTAAAGGCAGATTCTAATAACACAGCATCCATCATGAGGCATGTACGCTCAATTATATTTGTATTACACATAAAGATGAGCTTTAACTGCAGATATTGGGAGACAAAATAAAATAAAAAAATAAAAAAGAAAGACCTTGAATCTTTGCTGTGAGTTACTGTCAAATCCTGGGCACCAATACACTTCTTCCCTTCTAATCAATAATGGAATATGCTTCACTATCTCTCTCTCTCTCTCTCTCTCTCTTATGTGCTCCTTATCTCAGCACATTATTTCAGGACTGAATAACCGAAACTTTTCCTCTCCAAACACAACTTCCTCATCCTGCTACTTGTGCAGTAATTCTAATAGGATCTGGGCTACTTGATATCTCTGCATCCCATTTGCAAAACATCTGCATTATTTATACCCAGAGAGACAGCTTCTGCTACTTAGCTTAGGAACCCAGGGAGGGAGAACTGCAGAGGCAGCAAAACTTTATGGAATTGTTTCTGACATGGAAAAGTTTGCAAGGCTTAGTAAGGGTTGAAGTCATTCCCTTCTCTAAGCTTTGCCTCTGGGGAGCTGTACAGTGATTTCCTTTCAAACTCTGCACTGCCACAATGCATAATTACCATCAGCTCAGTGGGTAAGACAACTCCACTCACTGCTTTTCCCAAGGATATTTTTGCATTGTCTTTCACCTTCCGCTGGTGTAACCGTCCTTGGCATTTCTGTAAGAAGCTTTCACATCGCAAACATCTCTACATATTTGTATAACAGATTTATCAGAGCTGCCGGTGTGTACTAAGGGAGTAAAAATTGTGAATCTTCCTCAAAAGGAGACTTTTTATCAGCTCAGTTCCAAAACAACAGCAACACAAAACGAAAATTGTTTTCTTGATTGGGTAACGCGGATGATTTGCAGATGAAAATGACTTCAAGCATGGCTATAATTTCACTGCAATACAGGTGGTCTTTAACGTACGACAATGGAGCCCCAAATTTATGTTGGTAAGTGAGAAATATGTGAAGTGAGTTCTGCCCCATTTTATGACTTTTCTTGCCACGTTTGTAAGTGAGTCACTGTAGTTCTTTAATTAGTCACATGGTTGTTAAGTGAATCTGGCTTCCCCATTGGCTTTTCTGGTCAGAAGGTTGCAAAAGGGAATCACACCACCCAGGGACACTGTAACCGTCATAAATGTGAACCAGTTGCCAAACATCTGAATTTTGATCCCATAACCATGGGAATACTGGTAAGATCATAACTGTGAAAACCGGTCATAAGTCACTTTTTTCAATGCCGTTGTAACTTTGAACAGTCACTAAATGAACTGTTAAAAGTCGAGGACGACCTATAGTCATGGCTTTCTGACTACAGAAGCAGACTTTTGTGAATTGTCATTTAATCTTTTCAGATACCATGCTTTTGGAATATATATGCCAGATAAGCTGAAGCTAATGCTAACAGCCACACTAAATTTCACCAACCAGTATCTGATACATTAATCAAAGTTAACTAAGCACCTGGATATGATCTCTGCTAAGGCTACGATCTTCCTGTCACAGCCTTGTTAGTTACAGTGATTAACGTAACAAGAGCATGACTCTTAGAGAGCTCTGTCTCCTCCAAAGCTGAGGAGACTGCATCCAAACTTAAACTGTTGTTTTGAAAACTTCTCACTCCATTGGTAGAAAGAAGAATTGGCAATTCTTCTTTAGCTTGGAAGCCATCTCCAATTCTTCATTCACACATTGACACTTCCCTGGGTAGGTTGTCCGCTCTTCAGGAGTTTCAAACTTCCTACCTTGCCTAAGGCAAACTTTTCGTATTCCTTCCATACCACTGACTGTCTCGTATGGTGTTAGCTTTACTAAGGCTGCCAATCTTGGTGTGCCACTGGCTTTGCTCATCCTATAAAGGTCTCCTTACTGTGAACTAGTAAGGCTAGAGTGACTTTGGATATAGTAGACAAAATCTGAATATGTCTATAAGACCTACAAGTGGCCCTTCTCTCAAAATGAAGGGATTGTATTCCCTTCAGTTATCTTGCAAAATTCGGATTCTAGGCAGGAATGAAGTTTAAGAAATATTATAAATTCTAGCCTTGCTTCACCATATTAGGATAACCCAAAGTAATGCAGCACTTAATGATTTTCGCTAATACTTTCTGGCACCCTGATTCTTTCCTGCCCTCAGTCAAAAATTGTAGGAGCAAAACCAAAGGAAGGAAAGCCTTTCTTTCATGCTGAGAAATACCAGGGTTGCTTATGCCCAATATTTGGTTTTCATTGTGAAGAGACCTGGATCTTGTAAGGCAGGTTATCAATTTAAAGTCTGTCACAGCAGACATCTGGAAGAACTGACAGTATAAGATTATACTGGGAGAAATGGTTAGAATAGATATAGATGAAGAAAGAGATAAAGATGAGGAGTGGGGGAGGCAAATTAAAAAATGGATAAGGATTGAAGCACTACAGAGAATAAGAGACGATGGATAGAAAGAATTGCCTTTTAAATACTAAAGTAGCATGATTCTAAGCTGAAAAAGGCAGAAATAAAATTAGATAGGGGAAATATTAGAACATAAACTTATATAGAATAAATAAAAATAATAGAAAGATTAGAAGTTTATAGATGTTAGGCATCTTTTTTATGTATGTTTAAACAATATAATGAAGATTATTTAAATTTGATAAATGGGATATTAGGCTTTTTTTTCTTCCATGTATGTTTAAACAATATGATGAGGATTACTTAAATTTGAAAGATTAGACATTTACAGATGTTAGGCTTTTTATGTATGCTTAAATAGCATAATGAGGATTACCTAAATTTGATAAATGTGATAGAGATTACAGTACTAACATTGTTACTGTGAATTAAATTAATATGAATGATACCCAGAACCAACTCTGTTCACACACAATATGGATGTATATTTTTTAAAAATAATAAACATATATCAATAAATAAATATATAAAGTCTGTCCCAGGATATATGTGGGCACAAGAGTATCTTTTTAAAGAAGGATTTCTTAGGAAAAACGTGAAAGCAAAAACACTGATGGGCATTAAGTTTGAAAAAAAAAATCAAGTTGATTTATATTTGTTGTTCTGTGGAAAATTTTGCTCGCAATTTGGAACGGCTCATAGATTCCTCACAGCCAGCTATTGCTCCCCGGCTATTCAAAAAAAAAAAAAAAAGTCTCTACAAGCTGTTCTTTCACTACAAAACCAGTTCTTGTTCAAGGATCTACCAAACAGGTTCCAGATAATTAATTAATTAATTAATTTATTTATTTAGCATAAGGTACGTGTTAGCCAGGGATCACACCAAGGTGGCTGGCTGCCTCTGTGAAAAGAATTTTTTCGGGCGGTGTTATCTTTATCCGTGGGACTCTGGGGGGAGGCTCCTTCCATGTCCCTATGCAGGGGGGGATGCTTTATCCGTGGGACGCTTTATCTGTGGGGAGGCTCCTTCCATGTCCCTACGCAGTTTATTCGCTCACGGGAATCGAACCACCGAGCTACCGACCTCAGCGGTGCACAGGCCCAGCGTCTTACCACATGAGCCACCACGTCCCCTTCCAGATAGTTTAACAGGGGTTGATGGTATCATTTTCAGATCAATTACTTTTTAATCTAATGGGAACTCTGATCCAACCCTTTCCAAACCAGGAAACCTTATACCATTTGAGACAAGTTGTTGTCCACTCTCTTCTGGTGGCCGTCCAATCTCTTCTGTCCACATATCCAAAATGTATGATTGTGTATCACCCCCCCAAAAAAACCAGACAATAGTTTTCATCTAGTTAATTCTACTATCATTTAGAGTTTGAGATATTCTTCCTTTGATTATACTGTATTCTATAGTAAAACTGCTCTATGATGAGTCACACCATTGTGATTCAAAATATAATCTACTATTCAGTTATGATCCTTTGTGTGGGAGTAGATTTATGCAGCAGAATATGGATGCTAAGAGGGGGGAAAAATAATTCACAGATAGATTTCTGAAGACTAGTCTTTATGTTTTTTTTTAAAAAAAATCTTTATTAGGAAATTATCTTAAGACTAAAGATCTAGCTGCATTCTAAAAATAATAATGTGTATTTTCTGCTAGAACATCATGCTAATCAACTAGAAATATGTTGGGTGGTATTAAAAAAGCATGGAATCATTTTTCATATGTAATTTATAAAAGCCATTACTAATTAGGCATGTTAACTTTTCAAATAGCCCTTCCAATGATGTCACTGAGCTATTCACCTTGCCTCCAAAATCCTTATATTTAGCATAACTGGGCAGATTTAGCATAAGGAAGAAAGGGCTAAAGGAAGACATGATAGCAGACTTCAAATACCTGAAGGACTGTCAAAGGGAAGAGTTTGGGGATTCATGGATTATGAAATTTTACAGAGGAAGATCCAACCTCATGTAGAATGTACATTAACTGAATCACTTTGTATTTGCTTACAGTGAATGTAACCTCAAACCAGGCCACCAAACTGTTCACCAGAACAATATAAGAAAATGTAAAACTATTTTAATTTGGATCCCTGTTTTTGAACACCTCTCCAATGTGGAAATTATCTATTTGTTCCTAACAAATGACCAGTTACCAATCCATCGTAGCCTGCGTCTTCTTATCTTGCAGCTGCTGAATTGGCTTGGGAATTTTTGGAGAGATATTTTTTTGTGTGTGTTTTTGAAAGTCCAAATATTTAAGATTAAGGTTCAACTTGTTATATACTGGTTCCTATTCCAGAGTGCCAGTGTCCCTCTGAATTTTATAGATGGAGTAGCAACAGAATTTTATTGTTACATTGCTAGGGTTCCAGCTTTGTCCTCCAGATGACCCATTAAATGATTTCCTATCATGAGAGAAAAATAGCCAATGGCTAGAGTGTAAGTTCCTCAAGATCTATCATAGACATTGCCCCGCTAGGAAAGATTGAACCCAGCAGAATATTGTTCTTCCTAAATCAAACCTGGCTAGGTAATCCCCAAAAATACCACTTTGATGGTAAGGAACACTGCTAAAAGATCCAGAAGAACCAACTGGGTTATTATCTCCCAGCATTAGATTTCCATTAGGCGTCTAAAGGGTATTTCTCTCCCCAAATCAAAATCAAACGGAATGTAATCCTCTAATTTGTACCAAGTACTGAGAAAGCGCCATCCATTTAAACATTACTATACACCCAAGAATACAAAGAAATAGGGTAATAAATTACCCTTGCTAGTGGATCTGACTCTTTTTAATCACAAGGGCTTTCATTATTTCCTTGCTAAGGGTGTGTGTGTTGATTTTACTTCCTAACTCAGAAAGCCATTTATCATCCATAGGATACTATCTTGACAGATTTTAACACCAAGAAAGGCAAGAATATAAACCAAGTAGCTACCAAGTCAGCAATTAACTTGTCCACAACATTAGACTGGACAAACTGGATCATTTATAACAAGATCGGACAGTATCTTAACTACATCTATCTCTGTTTATGGTTATTTTCATGGGGTCACTTTTTTCCCCAGTGTCCAAATTCTCAGAATTAATTTGAAAGCACATTCGACCTCACCTCCATTGCCCTTAAAATGTTGAAGAGAACTGATTTCTGCTCTCTCCAGGTACCCAACTGGAGAGGACATGAAATGTCACGCAGTTAATGCCCTGCAAAATCCATATAATTAATTTTGGTTCCATTTATTAAGTGCTGAGGAGGGAGCTAGAAAATGTATCCTCTATTCAGTTACAAAGAGCGATATAAGGATAGAATAGTACCGTACTAATCCTTACAGGATGAGAAAATAATCCATGTGGTGAGGTGAAGTGAGGGTTTTCACAAATGCAGAAATGCCTGACCTCAAGTTCCACTATTCCTTTACAACCACAACTGAGCTGGAAGTTAACCAAAGACTAACTATGACCTGAAAATACAAAGCAGCACAAAATGTTGGTGCGGAAGTACTCTGTGTCAAAGCCATAACTTCTATTTTAAAGTAGCATGGATGTTAAAAAAACATTGCCTACAAAAAAGAAATTCTCACAGCAATGTTCAGGAGCTCTGTTATCTGTACACTAGTACCCATATTATGCAGACAACACCCACCAAATCCCTGCTATCAGCTACATGGTGTGTATGTGCAATTTCTTTGCATCTTCAGCAACTTAACTATAGGTTGGAATCCTATGTAGAATGGCTTTTTTGTTGTGTTTTATTAGCTCCTTCCTTCCTTCCTTCCTTCCTTCCTTCCTTCCTTCCTTCCTTCCTTCCTTCCTTCCTTC
>JANHJO010005034.1:365045-376770 GCA_032468235.1 Pseudoxyrhopus heterurus | reverse complement strand
CTTGGAGCTAGTGGGATTCGATCAGCCAAACTGCTGATCTGCAGTACTGTGTTCTTAACCACTGAGCCACTGCAGCTTCCTAAATTCTTCTCTGGATTTTAATATAAAGAAGGAATGCCAAAATTGGATGCTTTTGGCTTTCTCTTCTGCCACGTAAGTCAGAATTTTCATCTATGGGGGAATTCGGATTTTTTTTTTAAAAAAAATGTTTCTCAAAAGATCACTAAATGGTTTTAGTAGGTGACACAACTATCTAAAAATGGGGGCAGCATTTTTGTACTCAGAATGTTACTCTTTGTTTTTCTCTCATGTACAGAAAAAGAAAAAGAAAAAGAAAAATCCACAGTGAAGGGTGCCAGTTCTGAATCTAATTCAGCTTTCCCCAAATGGTTACCTTTCAAATATTTCCCTCAAGGAAACACTTTTCAAGTATTTCAGACTAAAGTGGTCTTCAGTCATAGCCAACACAGTCACTGCTGAGAGATGATGGGAGTTGTAGACCAAAACATCTGGATAGTTTGAACTTGCCTAACTGTAGATGCTTCATATACAAGCTATATTTATTAAAGTGCATCACAAAGGAAGTAATACACTGTCTTTTGTTGTGTTATATCCACACTTTCACCAGCACACCAAGGATGTTTGAACAGTTCCCTCCAATGGAGAAAATGAGTCATGATACACACACACACACACACACAAACACACACACACACATCATCTTTGACTTTGCATTGGTTTCACCTCATCACAGCTAAGCCAAAAATAAATGGGCTTGGGTTCCTAACATTGCTGACAGTGGTAAGTCTGATCTGATTTAAATGGAATTGAACTCCATTTCCATTGAATTCCATATGAGTTGCAAAGAGAACACAATTCAGTTGGAGTTTGGAACTAGATATTTTGAACAACTTCAAGATTTGACTTTTTTTTTTTTAAAAAAAAGTATGCCATGAGGGAAGCAGCAGGAAGGGAATGATTTGTTGCTCACGGTCATTGGCTTTCATGAGTGGCCAAGAGAATACCCAGCTGGCTGACAAGTATGTCTGCTGGAAAGAAGCCCCTCATCGTTGGCAAAATGTATGTAAGTATTTATGCAACCTGTTTACCAAATCATTAACCAATTTATAGCCAGTCAAACACAAAATAGAAACTAAAGATGTAGCATTTAAAACAGGGGTTAAACTCAAGGCCCATGGGCTGGATTCGGCCCGGGGTGGTGGTGGTTAGATCTGGTCCATGGGACCACCTTGGGAACACTGAAAAACCGGCCCGTGGTGCCTCAGCCAACGAAAATGGAGGTCAGAAGGTCCGCGCGCAGCCCTCACAAGCTCCGTTTCCGCTGGCAGAGCGCTCGGGCCACCACAGGTGCCCGACACGAGTGATGTCAAGCTGGCCATGCTAACCCTGGCCATCCGAGGTCAAGTACAACCCTGATGCGGCCCTCAAAGAAATTGAGTTTGACAACCCTGATTTAAAAGTAACAATATATATAGGTATGATCGAGTCAGCAAGTAGAACCTGCAAAAGCACGCTGGCAGAGGGAGATTCAATTCCACACAAAGAGGCAGGCCTCAGAGAAAAAAGCTGGCGCAGCAAAACTGGCATTCATAGCCTATTCTTAAAAAGAAAAGAAAATAAGTTTAGGTCAGTCCCTTCAAACCTTACCCTAGTATTTCTTCACCCTTTGTTGAGAGATTTGCCCAAATCAGTGTGCCAGGTTTAGCCTTTTTTTTTTTTTTTTCAGAATATGGAAAACAGTTGAATTCTCAGATAGGTTGGCAGGGACCCACAGAGAAGTGTCATACAGGTGATAACCTTGACTTATGACCATAATTAAGACCAGAATCTTTGCCATTAAGCAAGATGTTTGTTAAGTTTAAGTCTCGCCCAATTTTACAAAGGTTTTTTGCACATGGTTGTTAAGAGAATCATCCAGTTGTTCAGTGTATCTGCTTGTTGGAAGCCAGCTGGGAATAGCTGCAACCATCGTAAATACATACTGGTTGCCAAGCACCTGAATTTGGGATCAGGTGACACAGGGGGAGGCATGTTGCAACGGTTATAAATATGAGGACAGATAGTAAGTCATTTTTTTTTCAGGTCTGTTGTAATTTCTAACAGTTGCTATGTGAATGGTTGTAAATTGAGGATGACCTGTATTTCATTCACACAAGAGAGAGGAAAATTATGACTTGGCAAAGTACAGTAGATGCAAACCAAAGCTATTTAATCTCAAACTCACCCACCCCCACAACTCTATGGAAAGTTTTGAGATGCTAAAACTCATTGGCCAGCTACTCTTATCAGAGTCAGAGAGTCTATCATATAATTACCCCCCCCCTAACATTCTTCACATACAAGACTGGAGATCTTTGATAACAGCCCCTGGAGCATCAGAAAGATCTGTAAGACACTTCAAAATCATACCTAGAGCTTTGAAGCCAGTTGATTGAGCGGCCTCTTCGAAGTGAATCTCTGCTTTGATTTAGGGAATGTGCTTCCATGGACGATTTGATCCTCAAATCAAAGCTCTGCATGGCCCTAGTAGGGAGATGTTTCCAAACCAGCCTTCACTCATAGTAATGTCATCAGTATCGTAAGAACAGAAACAGAAATTTCTATTGAAATTTCCAGAAAGGCTTCACAAATCTTCGCGAAGGTCAGGTTTAGGAAACAATTAATTTAATAGCTAATGGAAACATGAAGGAGAAAACGTGTTTCACAATAGGTCAGAAAATTAATACAGAAGCGGAAATTTGAGGAGGAACCATTTATCAGGGCATTAAAATAAAATGGCTCTGGCATCTCACAAGGATCCTCCCAACTTGCCTGATTTTAATGAAAGCAAAAAGCATGAAAAAAGAGGGTTGTCTTGTTTAGCTAAGCCTTTAATGCAAGAAGGACAAGGTGATCTTCAAATTCTGTTTGCAATATGATTATGTTACTGTCTCCTTCATATTCCACAGCAGCAGCATCTGGTGAGCATGCTTTCTGAATTACAAATTCATCTTGGACATAAAATTAAGCACAAGTTCAGGAGAGATAGCAAGAGCAACAGGGAAACAGTAATAGAGCTAAGTAGATTTATTGGCATATTTGTAGCTCAGAGAGACCACCCAGCTCAGCAGCCTCTTCCTATGTGCCGTGTAATTTCATGCTGCCAACATCTGAGTGATTCTAATAATAATAATCATTAAACAATGTAGGGACTAGTGTATGGAAGGGAAGGTAACATGTGCTACTTTCTCCCTTCTAAATTCTACCAATTATTTCTGCTGATCCTAAAATTTTCAGGCAAGGAGTTCAGAGGTGGACTAATAGGGTCTACCCCTATTGGTAGGAAGAGGGAGGCTGACATTGCCTCCCTCTATATATTTGTTTTTCTATAATGACATTTAGGATGCCTCTTCCAGGGTGAAAATTAAACAATACTAGTGCATTTAGATAATTTTGGATTCAATCATCAATAGGCAATATCCAGCTTTACATCATCATTCTTAGAAGGTGACAATTTCTATGTTTACTCAATCAACTAAACAAAAGATACCTTTTTAATCAATTAGTCTAAGAGCAGGGGTGTCAAATTCAAGGCCTGCAGGCCAGTTCTGGCCCATGGGGTGCTTAGATCTGGTCCATGGGGCCACCCTGGAAACAGCGAAGGTCCACGGTGCCTCTGCAAGCAAAAATGGAGCTCGGGAGGGCCGGCCGTCCTGAGCTCCGTTTTCACTGTCAGAGGGTTGCAGGAGGCTGTTGCAGCCAAAAACAAAGCTCGGGAGCTTGTTTTCACTGGCAGAGCACTCAGGCCGCCACAGGTGCCCCTGACACAAATTATGTTGAGCTGGCCATGCCCACTCCGCCTCTCCCCGAGGTCAAACACAACCCTGATATGACCCTCAATGAAATTGAGTTTGACACCCTGGTCTAGACTCTAGAGTCCCAAAGATTTGTTTGTAATATATTTTGTCATGGCAATAGAAGATCAGTTTACTTAAACCCTGGTTAATTAACCAGAGATAAGGAAGTCTCATGAACAGTGTCCTAAAACTACTCATTTCAAAATGGACTCTTCTAGTTCTTCTCTATTTAGGATACTATGGAGTATGTCCTGCTTGATGGCACCAATGGAGCCAGCTTTATAAGATGGCTACAGGATCCAAGGGATGAACATGGTTTCTTCCTCCTTAAGAAGCATATTTCTTGGAATGAGTTGGAGAAAAAGATAATCTCCTTTCCAAAATAGTCTTAAATCCAGAACAGGTGAGAAAACTTTATCCTGATTTCAACAGGCCTGGTCAAACAATTTCCTCTGATCTCTCACTTAAATCCTATATTCTTCACCTGGCAGGCTACCCAGCATAAAGGGAAAAAAAGTAATAGAATATAGAATCAAAAATCCAGAGTAAAATGATGGCTCCATCCATCATTATTATGGCATCTCTGGTTTATCTCCACAGAAATACAGTCCTTGACAGAAGAGGGAAAAAAACATCACTCCTATTTTAAGAGACACCTGAGTTCTTGGGTGGATTAAGAACTGACAAAATAATGAAATGTGGTTTCCAAGGGTGTTGCTGACTTACACTGCCCATCATCTTGAGTAGAAGAACATTCTAGAACTGCTGGGGATTGAAGTTCAGTAATATTGGGAGAGCTGCAGTTTCTTCACCTCTGAGGTCAACACTCCAGATGTTTAATGATACTAGAAGAGAAATGATGGTGTTCCCAATCACACAGTAGAGTTATAACTTTTGTTTTCTTATACAGTAGCCCAATGTTTCTCAGCCTTAACAACTTTAAGATGTGTGGACTTCAACTCCCAAAATTCCCCAGCCAGCATGGCTGGCTAGGGAATTCCAGAAGTTGAAGTCCACACATCTTTTTTTTTAAACATTTTTATTAAGTTCTAAAGTATTATAAAATTCAAAATACAAAAGTAAATAAAAGAGCAGTGAGGAGGGAGAGGAAAGGAGAAAGAGAAGTGAGGAGAGGTAAAGAAGCATTGACTTCCGACTGTCTCTTCTGCAGTAGAATAAGGAATTAGCATCAAATCACAGGTTTTTGTTTTCCCATAATAATATGCACAGGTCATTTCCATAAAGATCAATCAATCTAATCTATAAAACCCAAAATCAAAGTTACATTCTTTTCCACATCAAGCACGAAATTCAGAAGCGGTTTACATGTGGAAACAAAAGTACTTATGTTCTTTTCTTTAATCAGAGTAGTCAGTTTTGTCATTTCAGCCAACTCCATCAACTTCTGCAAACATTCTTCCATGGTAGGTATCAAAGCGTCTTTCTATTTTTGCGCATACAATAGTCTTGCTGCTGTCAACATATATAGTAATAAAGTTCCAAATTTTTTCTCCAATTTTTTTCCCATTAGTCCCAAAAGGAAAAAATTTCTATCTCCATTTTTAGGATTTTCTGTATTAGAGTGAATCATACTCCAAAATTTATTTGCTTTATCACATGTCCACCATAGATGATAAAAAGTCCCTTCTTTATTTTTACACTTCCAACATCCATTTGACATGTCTCCACGCATCTTAATGTTGCTAAAGTTGAGAAACATTGTAATAGAGAAATATAGAGAGTGTGACAATTCCTTTCCTCAAGCTTATTATCTAAAGCAGGGGTCTCCAATCTCTGGGCCAAGGCCCACTCGTGGGTCGTGAGCTATTTGTAACTGGACCATGGAAACGATAGGCAAGCGAGTGTGTGCATCCCCACTTCCACAAGCAGTGGACAATAAAGGCTTGGTTCGACTGATGTGCTCGAAGAGCACAGAATTTCAGCAAATATTGTTGCTTGTGAATTAAGTCTTTTTGTAAATAAAGCTGATTACATTGATGTTGGTTTGGAACACAGACACATATCAGGTCTGAAAGAGCAAAATGTAATCAATATGTTGACAAGGAGAAAATTCAAGAGGATTCTTGCATTTAGCTCATGCATGGCTTGATGAGAAGCTTTAGAAATATATTATTGGATTTTCTAATAAATAGGACAATGTGATAGCTATATATTAGTCTTGGATTACACAGATGGATAACCTGCAGCCCTTTAGATATAGCTGAATCATGGTTCCTAGCCATTCCTAGCCAATAAAGCTAGATTCTTGGAGATGTGATTCAGCAATTACGAGAGAGCCCGTTGTCCACTTATCTCTTATGATTGTGATTTGAAAAACAAACAAACATCCACCCATCACTCACAAATATACCTATTGTTGCTCTTTGAAAGACATACTGGCTGCATTCACAAAACACACTTAGCCAGGTAACTTTTACAGTGGTGTCCAACCTTGGCAACTTTAAGACCAGGCAGCATGGGAAATTCTTGGACTTGAAGTCCACAAGTCTTAAAGACTGGACACCCCTGATCTAATATGCAGCATACAGAGCAACTGCAAGTTAACAGCTTCACTTGAGGGGTGGGGGAAGGGTATCCTCTGATTCCCAATTATCAATTTAACTGAAGAGTATGACATGGTGATTTAACATCAAACTGCAAATTGTTTCCTATGCCTCATTTGCATCATGTCACTATATCAATGTTGCAAATTGACACAAATGGCATCAGCCATGTCATTTACACAAAACCACTGTGTACACGGTTGCAGAATTTGACCTTCCACATGCAAAATCTACTGTACTGTAGTTCATGCATTGTGGTTTCAGTATTGTTAAGCTGGGTTATTATTATTTTTTTGCAGCTCATTGTTGTTGTGCCAACCAAGTCATTTGATTAGTTTATGGTTCAAGGTACTGTGCAATCTTTCCACGTAGGTACATTTAGTAACTGTTGAAAGTGCCATAGAAATGTAATAGCTAAGAGGCCAGCCTTAGTGATTTTGGGGGAAAAGAAGAGAAAAACAATCCTGAAGATGTGTTTCTGTACTCCCACGTGGTATTTTTTTAAAGAAAATTCTAGTCATATTTCAATTTATATGTGATGGAACTGAATTATTCAATTCCCTTTTTTTTAACAGTAAGTCTGGTGGGTTTTTTTTGATGGCCTCTCCATTTCCTCACCCTTGTATTTTCTCTATCCCAGCTCTTTTTATGTATCATGCCTTATGTGAGCCACTATTGGGCCGTGGCCTATTGGCCACCAGGCCGCATGAGTAGCTGGCTGGTGTGAGCATGCACAGCTCCATTGCACAAGCATCGCAGGCGCTCGCGGCCCCATTCGCATGGGCACTCGCATCCCCACTTGCACGAGCAATGGCTGTTTGTGCACTCATGTATGCATGCGCTTGCCCCTCCCACAAAAAACATCCCCTCTTTCCCCATCCCCTGACTCTGGGCCGCCAACCCAGAAAGGTTGGGGAAGTCTGCCTTATGTAGTTGCAAAATCCAGGAAAGCAAGAACCACAGAGTTTTCAGAAAGGCGTCTTTAGCGCCGCTCTGGGGTAAATATATAATCTTATTGAGTTTCCTAGTCTTAGTTATTCTGAATTAAATAAGACAGAATTTCTTTGGAGGACTTTTTCTCAGATCTCTTAGCACCTAAACAGCATTTCTTTTCTTATATGGACATCCAACTAGCTCATTCCTAGCCCTCCCACCCTCTCTCACCTTATGCTCTAATTCAGACTGATGGAAAGAGCTCTCTGGCTGAGAAATTACCAGCTGGTCCGAAGCCTGATTATATACCATTCAACACTATTATCTCCACATTGATATCTCTGAATGTTCCCCGCTTCCCTGCCCACCCTATTGGATTGTAGACAGAGCCTCTCTGTTTGTCCTGGACCCACCCTCCCTCCCTCCCTCCTTCCCTCTCTCTCTCTCCACCTACTTACCTACCTACCTACCTACCTATCTACCTACCTACCTACCTACTATTTTTCTTTACTCTCTTGGCAAGGCAGCTCATGCGAAAAGCAAAACAGGCATGGTCATGGACCAAAAGTTCACTAGCAGCAGAAACAGTGCAGCGTACAAGGATCTTCTTTTTCTCAACAAGGGAGTACTTTACAAAAAGAAATAAAAACTAAAGTCAGTTGGAATAATAGTTAAAAGCACCAGATTAGATTTTAGCTCATCTTTGACATGGGGTTAACTGGATGACTTTGGGTTAGTCACTTTGTCTAAGAAAGTCCCAGTTTCTTTTGTCTTTTCAAGTCACCTTTTTATCTCTTGTTGATAACCTGGGCTAGTCCCTGCAGTTTCCTTGGCAACGTTTTTCAAAAGTAGTTTGCCATTGCTTCCTTCCTGAGGCTGAGAATGGGCGGCCGAAGGTCACCCAGTTGGCTTCATGCACAAAGAAGTACTCACTCTCTCCTAGTTTCTAGTTTGATGCCTTAATCACTGCACAAACTGGCTTTAAAATGACAAACCACTTTAAAAAAAACTGCACTGCATTATCCAGGCAGTTATCAAGAGTCACAGTTTTGTTGAGGGTACAAAAAAAAAGTAACAAAAAGTCAAATCCATCACTAGTGGATTACTGCTGACTACAAAGGACATATCTAGTATTTCTTTCTTAGTAACAATTTTAAAAAATGATTTGTAATTCCATTCTTATCAGAAGCTTTTTCTATTTTTTATCTGAGTGCATAAGAAGTTCTTGGTTTTTTCCCATCTAAACTCTAATTAGGTCCAATCTTGTTTAGCTTTCTCATATCAGTTAAGATTGGATAGAATAAATTCAGGGGGCTTAAACTGGCAGCCCATGGACCGGATGTGTCACACGCAGGCCACGCCCATCCCAGCTCCATGAAGGGAAAAAAGTCACGATGTGTCATGTGACGGCAACATGATGCCATGAGTTTGTCACCCATGGGATTGATTCAGTAATTGCAACAAGCTTTAAAAAGCAGCACATGAATGGAAATTGAAGTATCTGTAATTTTTCTAGACATTCAAGAATAATAAATGGTGTTATAGGAGATAAATAAACTGTGCTACAGAATGCCTATGTGTGAAGGGTTGTATTTAAACTGTAGGAGTTCTATCTAGCAAAGCTTATCAACAGCCTGAAGGAGATATTTGACTGAGCCAATATATCCTAACCACTAATTACAAGGCAAGACTGCTATAAAATAGCATTACACTTTCTTTTTTGTGTGACTGTAGTCCCTTCTGAATATGCAACTAAATAAACAGGTCCAGATGCATAAGAGAAATCCGGTTACAACCCATCTGCTGATCTGATAGACCACTCGGCTCTCCTCAAGCCATTTTGGAGAACAGTGAGAGGAACAGATGGGGGAGTAAGGGCTTCATCTTTTCATGTATTCCTGTAAGGGGATCTCTGGCTCCAAGCCAAGCATTAAAAAAAAATCAGAAAGTTTGAAGGTCAGCCATTCCTAAAGACAATTCATGTTAACCCTAAACAATATGAACACGACAATTCAATAGCATTTTTAAATTATTTTCCTTTTTATTTGCATGTTGATCGTGGATTTTTCTCTAAACTCGTCTTCCAATATTCAGGGGTTCAATTAGTTGTCTTTAAAATTTAAACTTTCTATTATTATTATTATTTAAATGAGGCATAAAACATTGCAAGGAAAGAATACTTTTCTTAAATGAAATTAAAAAAAATATCTCACCTTCGGAAAGAGTGAAAGAGAAAGCAAACTTGGCCATTTAATCATTTCCTATTGCTTTATATTTTTATTATACTATCTTTCTTTCCCTGATGTTTTGCACATATTCTTGTTCTAATCAAAACTGCAAACACATATAACTAGACCTGGATTCTGGAGGGAGCAGGACACTTTGAAATGTTCCAAAACATCCTCAGCTCGAGGCTTTTGAAAGAAGCCAATCCATAACTAAAAATAGCTATGGTGATGGGCATGGCCAATCACCATAGCTGTTTTTCTCACATCTTACTCCAAGATTCTTTCTATGGAAGGACTTTGGACTTCAGACTGAATTCATGGGTCCTTGTGTAGTAACTCCAGCTCTGATGTTTCAATCGAAGGATTCCTAAAAGCAAGACTCTGGACTGGTAGCCACCCAAAGTGACTATAGGTGTAGAAATCTTATAGTGTTATCAGCAGTGGTGGGATTCAATTTTTTTTTTACTACCGGTTCTGTGGGCGTGGCTTGGTGGGCATGGCTATGCAATTGGCCAATCAGAGGTGGTATTTTCTGGTTCTCCGATCCAATCAAAATTATTGCTACCAGTTCTCCCGAACTTGTCAGAACTGGCTGGATACCACCTCTGATCCTAACCACTGCATCACCACAGCCCAATATGGCTATAAATTCCCTGTTTCGGGGAGAAGGAGAGGATGTCAGTGGTGTATATTGAGCCCTGAGCTAATCCATTGGTCAATATATGGACAACTAAGTAGCCCAAGTTAAAACAAACCAAGTTTAGGATAATCTGCAAATTAGAGCTGCTCTGTCTTGAACTAATGTAATTAAGTGTGTTGCAAAACCAAATAAAAATGCTTTGTTTAATGGGCACAACCAATTTTCCTTCTCTGGAAAGGGAAGTTCTCCATACAGATCTCAGCAGGCAGAGATGAGCAGATTCTTTCAAAAGAAAAACAAATCGAGGTGTTTCCAACTTTCAGCTCTAGTTACAGGATCAATCTCTGCTCCTCTTCTTCCTTCTTCAGGTGGAGTCGCGCAGCCTGTGCCTATCCAGCCACCCCAGGCCTCCTATGCCGAGGGCTCTACTGCTGTCCTGCAGTGCCCTCTGCAAAGTGGCAAGATCCAGGACTACCATGTCTTCTGGTTCCAGCAAAAGCCAAGCAAAAGCCCAGCCTTCATCCTGAAGCATGGCAACAATGGGCACATAGACCGAACCTCTTCATTTGATGCACGTTTTGTGCCCATCCGGGATGCCGACGCCAATGCCTACGTCTTGCAGATCCAGAATGTGCAAACAGATGAAAGTGCCACCTACTTCTGCCTAGCAGAGGCAAATTATTTCCAGATCGCGGTTTCAGGGGGTGGAACACGGCTCATCATCACAGGAGGTGAGCAGGAATACTACATTACAAATGGAAGGAAAGTAAAGGCACTTTCTTTCTCTGTGTCTTTACAAGGGAGGGAGGGAGGGACGGAGGTGATAAATACTGCTAGAATATCTGAACAGGGAAAAAAAGTGGTGAGATCCCTTGAGCTGAATACCTTGAAGCAGTCTCAACCCTGAAGCAAACGAATTAAATGTTTTGCTTCTGCTGAAGAGGAGGACAGTCTACTATAGCATTTTAAATGTTATGAAAATCTGGGCTGCCCTGAGGTTTTAGTGCAGGAGTCCCCAACCCCCAGGCCATAGACTGGCACCAGTCCGTGGTGGCATGCCAGAAATCGGTCCGTGTAAATAAGCGAAGCCGCATCCAAGGGATGCAAGCAGCACATAAAATCACAACCCCTCCGGTTCATGGAAAAACCTCTCTCCCTAGAACCGGTCCCTGGTGCCCAAAAGGTTGGGGATCACTCACTGCTTTAATAAGTAACAAATGGGGTTTTTGTCTTATTGTGAGAACAGCAGCCTGAGAACTCTACGTGCATCTGAACCAAATAACTGAAGGCTCCCCAGCCTATGGAAAGCTCTATTTACGAGGGGCCACTAGATGGCAGCAAAGTTAATGTTGATATTGCTTGTTATCATTTAGTGGTGATTGGGCTAAGAAGTAGAATTGGCTTAGAGTCCAGGGGTCTCCAATCTTGGCAACTTTATGACTTGTGGACTTCAACTCCCAGAATTCCTCAGCCAGCAATTCTGGGAGTTGACGTCCACAAGTC
>JANHJO010005034.1:300941-313824 GCA_032468235.1 Pseudoxyrhopus heterurus | reverse complement strand
GGTGAGAAAAGGAGAAACATGTTTTTAAAGACAAAGCAGCTTCCTGCAGCTCCCTGCCCTCCCCCCCCCCCCACTTCAGCTCCAGGGTGATGGGATTAAGACATAGCCCTCAGGACATGATAGGATTAGCCCTCTACCCATCTCACCACATAGCACGTGGGAAGATTACATCACCCAGCAAGATTCAACAAAGCTACTCCTGCATGGCACCATGGGAGTCTGACAACCAATCAGGATATATTTCTTGCCACAAGAACAGGAAGCAAGTTCAAAGCCCAACAGAGGTTATAAATCTCTCTCCCTCTCTCATTCATGTGCTTTTTTGCCCAGGAACTCAATGTGGTCCTGTCCACCATTAAAACCATCTTTCCAAGCAGTATCCATGTTTCCAGTGTCTTTCTTCCCACTTGGAACTGAACCCAGATGGACATTTCTTCCAACAGTTACATTTGGGATAATCCATTTCAATTGCCTGTCCTTAAGCAAACTAAGGTTCTGCAAGGCCTAGAATTCCTTACTGATAAACCTTCTAGTCTACCCACAATGCACTATTTGTGTTTAAAAAATGGAAGAGCGAGATCCATTTAACCTATCTTTGCTTGATACTGGCTGCATAAAGGGTGAGACCCTTACCACATTATATGCAATTTCTGATTTAATTGCCTTGCAATTGCCTCACGGTGGGAAAACAGTTTAGCCAATAAGTGAATGTCATTGGCACCTTTTTTCAACTGGGATCTCTGCAATTTGGCAGCATTTTCTACTCAAAAAGGCATCTGGGGGATTTCCAGATGCTGTGATTGAATTCTAGCACATTTCCAATTTTATTGATAAATGCTTCAGAAATGCCAACTGACTTTAACTTATCCTTACTGCAAACCCTTGGTGTAGTTGTCTTTCTCCCTCTAAGTTATTTCTCAACACTAATTAGATCTCTTGAAGATAGTGAAGATACAGTTGTATAGAAAATATCCACAGACAAGGACTCTTTTTCAGAGAATACTTGTAGTAAAAAAACCTGAAGTATTTAAACCTAAAAAAAACCCTCATAAAAATTTATTTCTAAAGTAATCATTTTTGCATTTTAATTATTTCATTTGTTTTGAAAAGTTTTTGAAAACTCCTCCAATTGAAAAACAAAAAAACAAAACAAAATACAAAAAATTGCAACAGACAATAAAAACAAAATAAACAAAAAAAGGGATGAGGGAAGGATTACAAACTTAATATGTTTGACTGTTGTACAAAGTATAAATGTAATTCTTATTAATTTGCTGTACAAAAATGCTAATATTTCATCCTTCATAGAATCATTTACAAAAACAGCTTATTAACATATGAAAATCACAGATGTTACCATTTTAGTCATTCGACTGCATTGATGTTGTAAGATATTAAGGTTTATATGATAATATGATTGTGTTGAATGTATGTTGATAGCATTTATTAGAGCTGTGGTTGATTTATTGGATAATTTTTGAATTCTTATAATATTGTGTGTGTGTGTGTGTGTGTGTGTGTGTGTGTGTATATATATATATATATATATATATATATAATCTTTTGCTGTCAGCTGCTTAGAGTCAAATGATGAAAGTGGCCTAAAAACATTTGTAATGATTAAATAAATTTAAAGTTAAAACAGTGATGATATACTAATCATGTAAGTGTACTTCATATAAGTCTACATAAGGGTACTGATGACATAAGTGTTTATGACATAAGTGTACAAAGCCATCATGGCACTATTCACCCATAACATTAAAGAATATGCCATGATTTACAAATCATTAGGGTAACCTCAATAACTTCTATCGCATTAGGCCTAAATAACATTTATCACACTAGGCCTTAAAAACATTATAGATTAATACAAAGCATATGTCTGAGTCTCCCACATGTACACACCAATATCTAATTTCACTTGAGACAGAGAGACAGATAGATAACAGATAAGTAGATAAATTAGATAGCTTACACAGATTAAATAGACTTTTAGCAATTCTTAAGTAATATCTAGCTCAGTCAGCATGAACAACCACACCACACAGTAAAATAGCTAATTTATTGCTCAATGACTATTTTACAGGAATCTTCCCAGAGTGGCATTTATCTAGGAAACACTAGATAAGGTTCAATGGCAATCGGGGGGGGGGGGAGGGGGAGGCATTGGACCTTGCCTTTTGTACCTACATAATGATTCCAGACTAATTTCCTGCTTGAGTCCTCCTCTCTCGGCTCCTGGCCAGTCTCCTTCTGACAGGTTCCTTCCCACAGAAAGTGTCCAAATTATGATATCAAAATATTTATACAATTGTTTTAAAGTAACCCAAACTATAGTATAAATAATCAGCTTGAGTAGGGGTTAAGGCATCAGCTAGAAACAGGTAGATTGAGATCGAATCCCGCCTTAGGCACGAAGCTGGGTAGCCCTGGGCCCATCATTTCTTTCAGCCCTAAGCAGTGGCAAACCACTCATGAAAAACCTTGCCTCAGCAGTTTCTGAGCGACTGTCATGATTGAATGCAAGAAAACAATCATATAAATAAAGAAACTAGAAGTATTTATTAAACACCATTTAAATTATACTTTTTTTGTCTGAACCTCAAATCTTTTTCTTTCTTTTTTTTTCTTTTAAAATATAAAGTGGGTTTCGCAAAGTTTAAAATGTGTAATGCACACATATATGGATAGAAAGCAGACAGACAGCCACCCCTGAAGATGAAAAGTCATTCTGTTCCATTGAAAGGATTTCTGATTGAAGACAAGAAATCTCAAGTTAATCGCTTGGTGTAATTATGCTGTTATATAAATGACCATAATGGTAGATCAGTGCAATATGCCTTCATTACTTTAAAATGATCTCCGAAGAATAATTGTAGATTGAGTAATCAAAGTTTATGAACTCCCTGCCCCCCACATTTATAATATAAAACAGAATCCATGATTATTCAGATGAAACATTTGCTTTTCCGGGGAACCAAGCATCATAAAAGCAAGTTTAATATAATAACAGATAAGTAAAATGAAAACAAAGGGGGAACAAACCTATTCTTATCCCAAATTGGTGTAAATGAATTAGGAAGGCCACTCTTGTTGGGAATCTGGGAGCTGCAGTCCCAATACAATCAAAGATTGTCAAAGAGCTTGCAAAGGAACAAGTAATGAAACAAGAATCATGAGTTCACAGTGAACTCATGATGTTCAAATGAGTAAAAATTCTGCTTCTTTTGTGGCCTCATTGTAATGTTGTATGCTAATAAAGGAGCATCACATTGCATATCTTTTATCATTTATCTTTATCATTTTAGCTTGAGACAAACGCCTTTGCCACTCTATTCTTTATCTCAAGAATTCCAACCATTCTTTTTATCTATTTTTTCTTTCTTTCTAGTTTTCTTGTTTGGTCCTGAAGAATGAAACTTTTTTGTTTTTTTATGAACACAAGAAAATATAGATTCTGGGCTGAATTTAGGAATGGCAAAAGCTAATTCTGGAATATTTTTCAATCCACCAGCCTGCCCCAAAATATAAGGAACATTTGCAAACATTAATGTTTTGATTTCTAACACTGCATTTAAACCAGAAAGTGTACTTTTTGCAATAATTATAGATTCAGAAATTCTGAACATAATGAGGGGATTAATATTCTTTAACGAGCTTTGAGATTTATAGCTGATTAGGTTTGTCAGCATGTTTGTTTTTTACTGAGAACATCTGTTTTGTGTGCCTGTGCACACATGTACACACACACACACACACACACACACACACACACACACACACACCAGAGCCTGGGTGCTTTATAGCAAGGCTCTCTTCATTAATAATTCTTGTAAGGATCAACTCTATATTTAAAATTATTTTTCCTCAGAAATAATATAGTAATATAGTCTGCAGATATACGTCTAGAATTGGAAAAGGACCTGGCAGGCTAATCTGCACTAGCAATAGCTGATTAACCGATTAAGGCTTTAATCTTCAAATGTTAGGATAGTCCCCTAGGGGTTATAAAATATGTCAGTTTCTCTGCTTCAAGAGAGAGATAGGGAAGAAAAACTAATATACCTGCCTCCCCGTGATTTCTGATGGTAAAAATTACAGAAGCTCAAGGACAGGCTTACATTTCCTGAAACATGTAATATAAAAGGGAAAAAATAAGGGAAAGAATAAACATATATAAATATATTTCCATTCTTATATCTATCCCCTCCAGGTGTTGCTAGGAAAATGTTTACGGAGAATTCTTTGATATTGGAGCACAGTCCCTGACCCAAGATTAATATTACTCAGAGATAAGGACCCAAGACTTTGTGGATTGCTGCCTCTTCATCAAATGTCAGATAGAGCCATTATCTGACATACCTGACAAAGAATATCTGCGGATTACAATTCTAAGTTCTGCGGAAGAGTCTAATGAGTGGCCTATCGCTTAATTCCATCTTGAGAGGGAAGAGAAGGATCCTTAAGCTCACAAAAAAAAATGATGAAGCCCCTGCAAAGAGAGGCTTTATAAGCTTAGGCCCCAACCACCCACCCATTCAAGGCACCTGATCACGGCTGAACCTGCCCACCAGATTTTCAGATGCTTACTAAGGCAGTCCCTTACCAAGAGTTAAACTGATGTCAGTGGAACCAGCCCAATATTTTGTTCCTGGATATGAAACACAGGATACTTTCCTTCCTATTCCAAATACAAGAGCTGGTGATACTGGCTATTGAATTGTACTGCTCCACTGCCCTGCAATAGCAAACAAGTGTTGGTAGACCTTAAGTACAGGTAGTCCTCAACTTATGACCATAGTTGAGCCCTGTTTATGTATCTTGCTAAGTGAGAAATTTGTTTAGTGAGATTTGCCCTATTTTGTGACTTTTCTCGCCACATTTGTTAAGTGAATCACTGCAGTTCTTAAATTAGTAACACAGTTGCTAAGTGAATCTGGTTTCCCCAGACTTTGCTTGTCAGAAGGTTGCAAAAAGATTATCAGATGACACTGCAACCGTCATCAATGTGAGTCAGTTGTCAAGCATCCGAATGTAAATCATATGACCATGGGGATGCTGCAACAGTCATAACAGTGTGAAAAATGGCCATAAGTCACTTCTTTTCAGTGCCATTGTATCTTTGAATGGTCATTAAACGAACTGTTTTAAGTTGAGGACTACCTGTACAGCTTCTTAGCTGAAGAAATCCAAGTGACCATTCTTGGTTGAAAAATCCAAAGGCTGCCATCTAGTCTAGTGTTCGTTCAGATTTTGCAGTCCAGATAACCGTATATCACTTACTACCCACACATCTAACAATACCTGAGGCCATTATGTCATTACAGATAACAATCTCTGGTGGTGTCACTCAATGAGACTTTCATGAAATGTTTGGAAGTCATGCTTAAAATAATATCTATATTTCTATACTTATGGTGGGAGGGAGGGAGTGGGGGGAGAGAGACAGACACAGAGAGAGAGAGAGGAGAGAGAGAGGAGAGACAGAAACAGAGCGGGGAGAGAGATACAGAGAGAGAGAGGAGAGAGGAGAGATGAAGACAGAGAGAGGGGAGAGAGTGAGAAAAGAGAAACAGAGGAGAGAGAGTGAGAGGGGGAGAGAGAGGAGAGAGACAGAGAGAGAAAGGAGAGACAGAGACAGATACAGAGAGAGAGAGGGAAAAGAGAGGGGGAAATACAATTAATGAGAGCTTCTCCAGAATATGAATGCAATTATTAGGTAACTAATACCTAATATTAGGTATTAGTTAATATTAATAATCTCAATAGCCCCTACATTTCAGCCTTCAAACTGTTTTAGGAAGATTACATCCCATTGATTTCATAAGAGAGTAAAATAAAGCATAGTCAAGCACAGTTAACTGAGATCAGGTTATCAGCACCTAAAGGCTTTTTCAAAAACATAAATTGACATGCCTATTAGTTGTAGAGCAGTACAGTTCAAAAATGTCTAGCCACCCATGTGATTCATTCATTCTTTATTATGATTTTGGGACATAAGTAAGGTCAGGTTGAAAACTGTCTGCTCACATTTTATCATCCATCAAGGGGAAGAACATAAGAAAGCCTTCCAAATGTTTGGGGATTATTTCTTTCAGAACTGACAGGTTAGCTGGGATTCTAGGAGTTGTCATTCTAATATATTTGAAAAGCTGGCAACGACTGTCACAGAGACGGCATTAATGAGCTGGCCTCAGCAGAGATTTTGACTTTATCTAACAGAAGCCATCACACCGAATGATATGAAACACCCTTATGCGAGACCCCTTTCCTACTCCTGAATGAGAAATCCACATCTCCTTATTGCTTTTGGAATAATGAAATATTCCTTACCGATTGTAAGTATGTCAAAATACAGAGCTCCTTACTAAGATTCTCTTTCCTTTACCTTAAATTCCATCTATAGTAATTCTACCTGATTGAGTCAGAAGGAGTGACATGGTTGATTGAGCCCAGCCCTCCTAGCTCAACATTCAAGCAGCTGCCAATATCTGGTGCCTTTGACACTTGAATTGTTCATCGTTCCAGATGATCATTTCAAGAATTACTACTTAGCTGGCTAAGTGGACCTCCTTCTTTCCTTTCCTTCCCTATTTCTGTTTTTTTTTCTTCATGTCCTTTAAACAGGAGGCAGAGACTGTCTTGTTTTTATTCCATACAGAATCTTTACTGTCTTCGAAATACTTTTAACAATGTTAATTAAGAAGTAGCAATGAATCAATTCTCCTTTTTTGTTATAGGATTCATTCTGATACCTCAGAACCTTGATAAGTAAACAGACTGACCATTTATGTTCCACGGCATTTGAAACAGAAGTCTAGTAACAACACTAAGTACCACTAAGCTGAAAACCCTGAAAATTTGGGTGTAGTTGCAAACTCAGTTGATGAATTACAACATATCTGAATGACTTTTGAAGTTTTTGTGACTCTGCAGCAAAGGTAGGTGAAGGGATATGGGTAGTCCTCATTTACCGACTGCCTTGTTTAGCAACCATTCAAAGTTGCGATAATGTAAAAAAAAACTTAACAGCTTTGTGACCAATCCTCACATTTATGTCCATTGCAGCATCCCTGTCACATTTATGATCCCATGGTCACGTGATCAACATTTGGGTCCTTCCCAACCGGCTTGTGTCAATCAGAGTTAGGAAGAATGCAATAATAAAATCCAAAGTTGTGATCCTCTAGTGAAGCGAAGGACCAGAAGTGACATGATAAGAGTGTTCCAATATCTGAGGGGCTGCCACAGAGAGGAGGGGATCAAGCTATTTTCTAAAGGACCTGTAGGCTAGACAAGGAATAATGGATGGAAACTGACCAAGGAGAGATTTAACCTGGAAATAACGATAAATTTTATGACAGTGAGAACAATCAACCAAAGGAACAGCTTGCCTGCGGAAGTTGTGGGAGCTTCATCACTGGAGGCTTTCAAGAAGAGATTGGACTGCCAACTGTCAGAAATGGTGTAGTGTCTGCTTGGGTGGTGGGTTGGACTAGATACCCTACAAGGTTCCTTCCAACTCTGTCAATCTGCATCTGTATCTATCCAATGCGCCCATTGAAGTCATGTGATTTTTCTACCTGGGGATTGTGACATTTAGCAATGGAGTTGCTGGCCCCAACTCGCTAAATGAACACTACTGTAAATCAGCATCCCAAAAACCTAAGCCATCCAGTAATCAGAAAACTATGGCTTCCATGAATTTGAACAAAATCACTGAAAATTGTTATGCTGGAAGCAATGAATATATGGAGGGGTGGGTTTCTACCGGTTCGCTCCGGTTCATGCAAACCAGTTGCTAGGATGAACCAGTTCGGGCGAACCAGTTCGGGCGAACCAGTTCTTCCATTTTTTTTATTTTGGTCTGCCCACCTGCCCCTGTGCTATTCTGACTGTATTTCTTCACTTCTGAAGCACAGCTGATCAGTGCAGCAGTGGGGAATGCCGTGCCTCAGCTGTTTTTTGGCCCAGCGGCTTCAGTGAAAGCACTGGATTGGGATAAATAAATACCAGGACAATGCTGGGTTATCAGCTAGTATATATGTTAACATGGTAACTTGCAAGCAAATACAAGTAGTCCTTGAGTTAACCCCACAACTGAGACCAAAATTTCTGTTGCTAAGCAAAACAGTTGTTAGGTGAATTTTGCCCCCTTTTGCGACCTTTCTTGTCAGTCGTTAAGTGAATCACGGCAGTTCTTAAGTTAGTAACATGGTTGTTAAGTGAATCTGGCTCTCCCATTTGCTTTGCTTGTCAGAAGGACACAAAAGTCAATATCATATGACCCTGGGACACCGCAACTGTCCTAAAAATGAGTCAGTTGCCAGACATCTGAATTTTGATCATGTGACCATGGAGAGGCTACAACTGTAAGTGTGAAAAACGGTCATAAATCACTTTTTTCAGTATGGTCATTACTTTGAAGGACTCAAAGGACTGTTGCAAATCGAAGATTATCAGTACTTACGTATGTGAATTGAAAACTGCAGAAAAACTGACATGCTTAATCTCAAGATGATTGTGACTATTATTAGAACAAATTCAGATGGAAATGCTTACTACACAGGTGACCGTTGCAGCACCCCCATGGTCACATGATCAAAACTCAGACGCTCGGCCATTGGTTCATATTTATGATGGTTGCAGTATCCTGGAGTCATGTGATTCCCTTTTGCGACCTTCTAACAAGCAAAGTCAACGGAGAAGCCAGATTCATTTAACCCACGTGTCACTAATTTCACAACTGCAATGTCACCCTTAACATCTGTAGCAGGAAAGGTTGCAAAATGGGGCAAAATTCACTTAACAAATGTCTCATTTAGCAACAAAAATTTCGGAATTTATCATGGTTGTAAGTCAAGGACTATCTGTACTTGTCAAAAATGCAAACTTGGGTTTCTTTACTAAAACATATTGAATGGATATTTGAAATTGATGGTGATGACCAGAGAAAACCTTTCTAACTTATGATTCAAATTTCTCAAGTACAGACCATTACATTCCTCTTTATAATTGCAAACACAAATGACAAAAAAGTTACACGTAAGAGATTAAAGATTTAGATATTAAACAGTTAAGTCTCTACACAACACTTTATTTCCCAAGTTGGCTATTCAATTAAGTCGGTTCTTGATTGCTTATACATAAATTCACTTAGCAAAAGCCAGTAACACTATTAAACCAGTAAAACAAAAGTGCCTAACATTGTTACTAAGATTATGCAAAATCTTTCTCCATTTCAACTTTGGGCTTTGGGGATAGTGAGACTGCATACGTCTTTCGTGAAATGTAACTAATGGTTAAGAGGTCCATATTTTTGCTCAAGGCCATTGCTTCTATCTGCATGTGCCTCTATTCTTTCCCTCTTTCCATCTGGGATGATATCAAACTAGTATCCCTCCACCAAGAGAAGAGATCTTTGGAGTCCACTGTTTGAATGGTATGCAAATATTGTTTATTTCTATGTCCCTTTTGATGGCTGATTTGTCTGAATCCAGGAATTCTGTAATGTTTTTGGAAGAGTTCTATCAGCAGAACTAGGAGACAGATACTTTTCATCAATTTCACCTCCTCTGTCATTCTGCATACAACCACACTTTTTGCCCAATGTGTTTTGAATCTTCACTATGTGACTGCAAAATTGCATGCTTTGACCTATCTCAGATCTTGTTTTCACCTAACCCTCTGACCTGACCACCTATCAAAAGGCCCTCATACAATCTAGTTACAGATACTACCAATCCTAGATAAGTGGACAATCCTCCACAACAAGTATCTCCTGAAGACCTGGAATAAGTACAGCATCCTGGTGGCACAGTGGTCAGAGGGCAGTATTTCAGGGTAACTCTGTTCACCACCTGAAGTTTGATCCTGAGAGGCTCAAGGTTGACTCAGCCTTCCATCCTTCCGAGGTTGGTAAAATGAGGACCCAGACTGTTGGGTGCAATATGCTGACTCTGTAAATCACCTAGAGCAGGGGTGTCAAACTCAAAGCCCGTGGGCCAGATCTGGCCCATGGGATGCTTAGATCTGGTCCACAGGGCCGCCCTGGAAACAGCGAAGGACCGGCCCGCAGTGCCTCTGCCAATGAAAATGGAGCTTGGAAGGGCTGTGTACAGCCCTGCCAAGCTCTGATTTTGCTGGCAGAGGATTGCAGGAAGCTGTTGCAGCCGGAAATGGAGCTTGGGAGACCATTTTCGCTGGTAGAGCATTTAGGCCACCATAGACACTCCTGACACAAGTAACGTTGAGCTGGACACTCCCACCCTGGCCACACCCACCCCGGGCCCCCTGAGGTCAAACACAACCCTGATACGGCCCTCAATGAAATCGAGTTTGACACCCTTGACCTAGAGAGTGCTGTAAAACCTATGAAGCAGTATATAAGTCTAAGTGCTATTGTTATCCAAGTTGAGTGACATTGTCTGACAGATACTAAACAAAGTCTTTTCCATGTCTCTGCAAGTGGTTCCTTGAAACCCTCTACCCAAGAGGGCATGTATCACCTGAAACAGGTCCATCGGATGTCTCTTTGCAAACGCAATAAGGACAGAGAAGTAGGTACGGTTGCTCCTCCAGCCCTTCCCTCACAAGGTAGGCTTTACTAGTGGCTCGAACCCATTTTTGGTTGAGTCCATTCCCTGTAGAATGTCACATCTCTTTCATGTCCCTTAACTCCACTCTGATGCAGGGGTGGGACAGGATTCAGAAGAGGGAAGAGATCTGATAAAACCTCAGCTGCTATAAGGGAATCTCCCAATTCTGGCAAGATCTTTCTAAATAGATTGGGAGCAATAAAGAAGCAACTCTGATCAGCTCATGGTGTTGTTCTGGTTCCTGTGCTTTAAATAAATCTCATCAGACTAAGTATGTTCTCTTGGGAACAATCAGATAAAGGCTTCAGAATTTTCTGGTGAGTGTGGTGCTGGCCTCCATCACTTCCTTACCTGCAAAGATTCCAAGCTTGCCAGTCTTCTCACTCCTCTCCCTAGTCTATCTGGCGATTCCACAACATATGCCAAGTTATTCCAAGTGGCAACAAAGGCATCAGATGGACCCTACAGCAGACCAGCAGGAACAATCCCCAGTTCCCTCTGAAAACTATCTAGGTCCATCAGTAAAGAGAGGGTGATCTGAGCTAATGAATCCAGCCACACTACACTACAGAAGAATCTCACGGTAACCAAGGCATGATCTAAACATGACAAGGGGGACACCAAAGGCTCCCCCAATTTCAGATCACATAGCCACTGCTCTGTAAGGAACACCAAATCTGATGTGTGACCATGTTCCATGTCAGGTTCTACATGACCTGGAGATAGGCTGGATTTTTCTATCCAGCACTTATCATAAAGCATCATTAGTGTAAACTATTCACTGATTATCAGATGATCTATTTAAATAAGATTTTAAAGATGCATTTATAAAATATATTTTGTGCAATAAATTATTCCTCGGCATTGTTTAGATGCAATTGTTTGTTATCTTCAAGAATCATTCTAAACCTGGGAAGTTTCAATAGCCAGTATATACTCTCTGAAATGTTATCTGCTCCTTCACTAAGCAAATGAGATATTGCAGCATAAGCAAAAGATATTATCAGTGTAATGATTCAGCAAATAAATCCTAGACAGTTAACTGATTAGCCAATTAACTCCAATCAATTGGTTGCCATGTTCAGAATACATCATGCACTTATAATTATTATTTTTAAAAATAGGACTGCTATCCTGCCTGTATTATTAAATCATCTTCCAGTTCTTCTCCAATTTTCCATTCTGCATGCCATTTATGCTCCATATTTACATGAAACTATTTCCACAAATAGCTGGTAATTGATTTCAGATTTTACAAGGGCACATTTGCCTTCAAAGTAATTGCCAGCCCACTGTTCATGACAAGATTTCTTCTTGTTACCATATTTATTGTTTTTATTTTACGGAGCATCACTGTCTTACACTCTCACACAGTTGTCACTTTTCAGAAATGGGAAATGTGGGATACTTTTCATCTTATCACTCTGGTATCAGGGGCCTTAATTACTGATTTCCAATTTGAATGCTTTGAAGCTCATTGTTGAGGAAACCGTAGTGGCTAAATCGGGTACTTCAAGACTATTTTTATATGTGTTGTTCTGATGCTAAAGGGATGGGTGTGGTTTAAATCTGAATGGGAGCATGGGGGTGGGAGGGGCAAATATAAAAGCACGATGTGTTATTGAAGTTTTTGTGATAACTTCTAAGCTCTACAATGAAACTAAGCTTTTAAAGTTACATTGCAGTTGCCAAGGTATTTGGCTCAGCCAAAATATTTATACTGATTTAAGCTCAAGGCAAAGAAAATACCTAATACTCCTTCCTCCTATTTTCCTCATAAAAGCAACCCTGAGGGGTGAGTTGGGCTGACAGAGTGACTGACTCAATGTCACCCAGCTGACTTTTATTTTGCTTTTTATTTTTTATTCTTATTACATGTATCTGTCCACAAAAGATATAATGATGGCAAAAAAATGACTTTGCTAAATAAGAATCTTGAAAGCCTGCTAGAATTTCCCTTTCTCTCCATTTATACCAAATGAAATCAAGATGGTGTCATGTTGATTCTGTGAAGTTCTTACTCATCCTATCACATTTTCCAGGATTTTTTTAAAATATTTTTTTTTATTTTATTTTTAATACAAACAATCCATCTTCCATTGTGTGTCATCAGGGTACAAATATCTTGTGTGATATTTACAGCCATATTCATTACATTAGTACTAATTCTCTACTCTTAATTTAATATTGATATACATGATATATCTAATTATTATAACCAGTGGTGGTATCCTACCAGTTCGGCCTGGTTCGTATGAACCGGTATCGGTAATTTAGAGGGT
>JANHJO010005034.1:286980-299122 GCA_032468235.1 Pseudoxyrhopus heterurus | reverse complement strand
CCACCTCTGATTGGCTGACCACATAGCCATGCCCACCAAGCCACGCCCACAGAACTGGTAGTAAAAAAAATTGAATCTCACCACTGGGCCACATAATTGTAACCCAGTCGAATCCAATCCTCCTGCAGCACTCTGCTGGTTGAAAATGGGCCACACAGAGGCCCCGTGTGGCCGACTTTTGGCTGGCAGAGTGCTGCTGGAGTCTGGGGAGGCCAAAAATGGGCTGCACAGGAGCCACATGTGGCCGCCCTGCACCCTGGTTTGGCTGGCAGAGGCACTATGGGCCAGTCCTTTGATATTTCCAGGCTGGCCCCGCGGGCCACATTTAAGCACCTGGTGGTCCAGATCCAGCCCATGGGCCTTGAGTTTGACACCCCTGATCTAAAGATTATTAGTTTTACAATCCTAATAATTACTCAAGTGTAAATCATATTTCAATCAACAGCATAAGTAAGAAATCATATGGGCATCATCACACAGATTCTGTACTTGCACCCTGAAGCCTGATGCAATCAGATATCACACAAGTAAGTCATAGCATTTGTGTGTAATATCATCAAATACATGTTTATCCCCCCTGCTATGGACCCCCATGACTTGAAAATAATTTATAGCATTGTGTTCCACAGAGAATCATACAAATATGTTCACATGTTTTAGTTTTTCTAGTTTCTGCTAATATACTTTAATGTACTTTTCAGATCTTCTAAATACACTGGGGTATCTTAAATAATCGTGCCAAAATGTGTTTTTTTTCAAGACCTTGAGGCACAATTTGCTATCCACAAACAACAAAAACTTGCATGCAGCTGTTCATTTTAAGCTACAAATATGCTAACCTTGAAGAAAACTGCATTATACTTTCAGCAAAAACGCTTTGAAAAATCAGGCACACTATGAAAACTTCATGAAGTAAAAAAAAATGCATGCCACAATATTGAAATGCATGTACATATTTCTGGAAACTTTGAGGGCCATATATGGACTGATACAAAAACAAAGCTAGCCCAAATGATAATATCAGCATCTGGAAAAATGAAAATTAAAGATTTGGTCATTTTCAGGCAGGTCTGATATGGAGGACACTCAAACCATATCAAGGGCTACTTTATCTCCTTTGAAGCCTGTCTCTATCTGTCCTTTCTTTCAGTAACAGCCAGATTTTCTCTCATAGTATTTTCTGCTGATGGGTTAACACTTAATTGGTCCAGCCCTTTGGTCTTTCAGATTGTTAAAAAGGTCCTGGATCTCTAGACATGGGGAAGGTTGAATTCACTTCTTCATCCCTAGCCTAGAAGATCATCTTGGCCTAGAGGTGGAACTCTCGCCTCACAATCAAGGAGGCTGTGAGTTCCATCCTAGGTAGAGATGCTGCTTGGCAGTGAGTTGGACTCAATGGCCTACAAGGTCCCTTCCAACTCTGTTAATCTGTTAAATCTGATTTGCTCTTCAGTGAGCTATACTGGGATTGAGACTGGTGGAAATGGCATTTGAAAAAAAGCATTACCCAGTGACATTACCATTCATGCAGGTTAACATAGGAGAGGAGATCAGAGGCTGTTCAGTATCAGTCCTTTGAACTATCTGCAAAATATTAGTCAACACAGTATGTGTGTTTGCGTTTAAATGGCAAGATACAATTTTCTGCAAACTGTACAATTTCTGCAAAATTCAGGTGCTTGTATTCTGTGCTAAGACTTTGAACAGGTCTCAGATGTAAAGCATTGTGCTAGTCCTAAAATGAAGGGCCTTAACCAGGGCCTTAACAGACCAGTCTGGTATAAAGCATTTTATGTCTATTATTGATGTTTCAATGTTTATTCATCACACTGTTAGATGTGATCTACAAATGCAAAACCTTTATTCACTCACCAAATAAAGCAAGAGTAAAGCAAGCAACAGTAACGACTAGGAGAACCCATTTCTTCAAAGATGAGTCCAAGATGATGATGGTCTTGGTGGTTACTGTGGTTGTTAAAGTTCTTGCAGAAATTTAAATACACAAGACTTGTGTGCAGGAAACATTGCACACAGAAACATTTCGTATTCTAGTCACTATACCCCAGTTGCTCTTTAGGTAATATATTCTTGTAAATCCTCCCTCTTGCTCTTGACACTGATGGTGAGAAAATGGTCTCTTAAGCCACAGCCAATTGATTTAGGCAATTTTCCTTCCTTATGTGCCCATCACCCTCTCCCGAAATTTATCTTGCATACACAATTGATCTAAAAAGAATAGAATGCACAGAAAAATGACAAAAAAAAAAACCCTCTGCAGGCATTAGCAATAAGGATAGAGACCAGAAATATAAAATTAACTCTAGAGGGGACGTGGGGGAAACCTCTTTTTAAACGTGTCTTTTATTGAAGCACACAATTCCCTCTTCTTTTTCAAGGGGCCAGTAACTTCTGTTTTCTGGTCTTCTGACTTTCTTTAGCCTCAGATGCTGAGGGCACAATACAGCATTTGACAAGGTTAAGGACTTTCAACTTTTCAGCTTATCCCAGAAGCAATGCCTATGATATGATTTTGAATTAGTTTCCCCGAAAGGAAGCTGAATTGGAGAGGTTCCGTTCTTGATGAAAAATATATTCCATATCTAGGCTTGCAAAGTTCAGAGACAGACAAAATGGACTATTGAAATAATAGAATTTGCCTGTTAGTGTGAGTTACAACGGGGAGGGGAGGGAAAGAAATTCATTTACCTTTCTTCAAACACTTTTAAACCACCCATTCACAGCAATTCTACAATGTAGTATAATGTTAATGTCCCATAATGGGCAATGCATCCAATTGTGCATGAAAAATCACTTCATCTGTTGTCCATAAAGAAAGAGATAAAATAATGGCTGATGAATATCAGCGAACTACATTTTTCATTTAGTGGCTACAATTGGGACTGGTAATTCTGACATTAGGTTGAAGCACTTGCTATATGAAGCCACAACTGTGCTTACAATCTTACTTCAGCTCTCCTTTGCTTTACAGACCTTGTAGGTTGTAAATGTGAGGATTGGTTGTAAAGTTATTTTTCAGCATTGTCGTAACTGCAAATTGTCACTAAACAAGGCAGTTGCCAAACAAGGATTACATGAATGTTAGGGAATGTAGAATTATTATTTTTTTTACTTTGTTTTACTTTGTTTTGCGATACCTTTTCCTGGGAAAATTGTTCATAGCAGAATCTACTTTGTGTTAAACCAGGGCTATCAAACTCAAGGTCCGCGGACCACATCCAGCCAGCAGGGTGCTTAGATCTGGCCTGCAAGGCCGCCCTGGAAACAGCGAAGGACCAGCCCATGGTGCCTCTGTCATGCAGCCCTCCTGAGCTCCATTTTCGCTGGCAGACCACTGCAGGAAGCCCCTGCAGGTGCCCCCAACCACAAGTGATGTTGAGTTGGCCATGCCCATCCTGGCCATGCTCCCCCCCCCCGAGGTCAAACACAACCCTGGTGCGGCCCTCAATGAAATTGAATTTTACACCCCTGTGTTACGCAATGGAATCTCTTCTTATGCTCCATAGGGAATTTTTAAATTTTGCCTAGCATTTTGTACTGTTTACTTCATCATTTTAAGGAATATAATAATCTGCTCCTTTGCTTGAATACAGAAATGAGGACTCTGAGTTCAGCTTAAGGGAAAGAATAAAGCTACAGTATTTCACTCTTCACATTCAGAAATAACTGGCCCAATGTGCCAGCCGCCTATCTTTTCAGAGAAACCAATCATTGGTTGTATATTTAACAAACAATAAACACACAGGTACAAGATACAACAGAAGAGCCTGTTATTTCAATCAGGAAAGAGAAACAGCTGAAAAATGGGTGTGAAATCCCCAACCAGCACTGGCTCCAGTGTATCAAGAGCAATATATATACAGTGCAAGAGAAGGTTAATGGCCAATGGCTTTCAAGTCTAGATTAAATCAAGCATTAATATTTGCCTTGGAATTAAGCACGTGATCATGCAAAATTTAAGGAGTTATATGTAACACCAAAGAATGCTGGAAAACTTACAAGCGAACAGCACAATCCTTAAGCTGTTTACTTCCATGCATCGGATGAACTCTTGCAGATAATGGACATTTGTTTGTGAAATGAGCATGTGCATTCAAGGTCATGAGCAATTTTACCTCCGAGTTTTCCCTAGTGCTTGGTAGCGTGTCCAGGATTTCTTCTTCATCTCAAAACACATTACAGCTATCACGGATGTCAGGTTCTGAAAGGCACCATGAGACTACTTCTCTTTAGTCTATGGTCCACGTGGACACATCTGATATGATTGACTGTGGCACAGAAACATTCTCCAAGCAGAAATTAATTGCCTCAGTTTCTGCCTATGATGGGATAGCTGAATGTGACTGCTCCATTGGGCCTGTAATGAATGCATAGACCATATTCGTGCATTCTGGTTATAGATGGCTGTCCTTCCTCGCTCTTTTGAAGGGTTCTGATGGCTGAAAGGGATGGACCGTCTTAGTGAAATAAAAGTAGACAGCATTTAAATGAAACTTACAAAATCCTAAAGCTGGAGAAGGCCACTTAGACCATCAGATCAGCCCTTGTTCACTGCAGGAAGTTATATGAAGGAGTCCAATACAATAAAAAGGAGTCCACCATCCATCAAGGAAACTGGTTCCATTGGTTCCAGTTGGTCCAACGTCCAGTTGGTCTTGTATTAGTTTTTCTAACATTCGGTCACTTCCTTTCTGCTTTACATCGGTTAATTGGGTGTCCTGCATTCGAAATGATGGAGAACAACTCTTGATCTTCTTTGTGACACCCTTTTAACTATCTGAAGCGTGCTATCACATTCTTTCAATCTGTTTTTTCTTCTTCTGAGAGCTAAATGTATCCAGCTGCTCTTTCATCTTTCTTCACCAGACATCTTTTCTAGTCCCACGACACCCTTTTGTGAATCTGTTTCAGTTTGTCTAAACCCTTTCTAAAGTATGACATCCAAAGGTGGACACGGTACTTGAATCGGGTATGACCAAGGCAGAATAAATTGGAGCAGTCACTTCCCATTATTTGGAAATTACACTTTTGCTTATGTAGCCTAAAATTGCATGTCCCTTGTTTTGCTATTGTATCATACTATAGGCTCAAAATTATTCTGCAATCAAGTATTGCTCCAAGCAGTTTTTTACAAGTGCTATCACTAAGGCAAGTGTTTTCCCCATTCTACATCTTCTGCATTTGGTCAATTTTAATTTGATTTCAATTTTAGAAGTGAATACATTTGCCCTTGACTCTGCTATATTTCAGTCTGTTACCTTTAGCCAATTCGTCTCTAACCCATTAACATCCTTTTGCTATTTTTTCCCATGTCAGGGCCAGCTCTGACTCTGAGAAATCTGAATTACTTGAGAAGATCACGTAGAATAGCAACCTTTCTCAGAGAGAAGGAGGGAGACATCTGGAGCTGACTTGGCTTCAGAGCATGTCAAGCAGATGGAAACAGTAGGGGATAAAGGGTCTGATTCAGGACCTTCTGCTATCCCTAACACATGTAGGGCAAAACTAAGGAAGCCTGCACAGACATTCCCACTAGGGATTGCCTGCACCTGGTGGGCTCTGTTTGAAAACTATTGCTAGCTTGAATGGCAGGCAATATTCAAGCAATCCGTCATTGGGGAAAACAACCCTCCATTTACGAAAAACTCACAAATGAATCCCTGTCTATTGTATTCTGAATGCCTGCTGGTGGAAACACTGTTCTTTAGGCTCAAACTGGCTGACATCCTACCAATAATGCTACCTACAACCTCTGGCTGGTGGCCTGATAATGCTTGTGTTTGATCCTTGGAACTCTGCTTATTGGGAACTTGCGTATAAGGGATTTAGGACTGTTTGAGACTGTGCACGCATCTACATATACGGTATATCCAGCCTCACCTGCTGTAATTGTTCAAACAGAGTAAAGTCTTTTGAATTAAACTCCTGTGTGTGGGGGGCGGGCACAAGAGTGTGTCCTGTCTTCTAGGATATGATTTGCCTGATCCAACGTTATGTTATCTGGAAATCACTTAAGCATTCCTGCTATTCAAGTCACCAATAACAACAATGAATTATCTTTGTAGCATCACACTTGATTTGTCTCCTCTATTTGATACGGATCCACTGATGAGCAGTCTCGGAGCTTGGTTTTCATGGCAACAATGCATGCTCTTTGTTGTCATGCCATCTAGTACATATGTAACTAGACTGTTATTCAAAATATCACAAGGTGTCCGATATTTTGCTGAAATATTATGTCTTGACCCCATCAAGGAATTTTTCTAGTCAGAAGGTAAAAGAAAACGTGTCTGGCAAAATGTATTTTTGACATATCTATGCTAATACTGCTAATTGCTTTCTTACTTTCAAAGTGTGTGTTGTTTGCTATATGAACTGATCTAGAATTTCCCTGGGTATCAATGTCAGACTGATCTGTTGATCGCTTGAGCCTTCCCCCCCCCTCATTTTGAAAGCACGCCCAACATCTCAAATTCATTCACAGTAAACAGATATTCCCTGACTATATTTCTAATAATTTCAAGCTTCAATCTTGTCTCTTCATCTTTTCATAATTGCCTGGTGGAAGAAGACCAAACCAAAGTAGTTAAATAACTCTGCATTTTTCTTTGTTACTTGTTAGCATTTTGCCATCTTCACTGAGAAACTGGTATATTGATTTTTTTTCTTTTCTTTTGGATGTATTTAAAGAAACTCTTAATATTCTTAGTATGCTTTGCTTAGAATCCATGTCTACAGTTCAGGGCTACCCATCAGTACTCCTTTTAGTAGCTGGCTCATTAAGCTGTTATGCAGCTACCTTGGTTTCTTCTGCTATTTTCCATTTTTTTCCTCATTGGAATTATTTGCAATTTTGCTTCTAGTATCTTCTTTATGAATGCCAACCTCATCATAAGCAGTTTTTTCCCATCAGTTCTCAACCCATGAAATCCTACATTTTTCTGAATTTGTTAAAACTACCTTAAAAAAATGAAAACACTGTTTTATCTTTAAAAAAATGAAGTCCAACAATACAGGAAACACTTTTGTCAAATGTTCTTGCAAATCCCCTTTCCTCAGCAAAGCCTTCCATGTTAGTTAGTCAAGGATTGTACAGAAATTTAGGAGGGACTTGGGGGAAGGTTCAGTATGCAATATCTGTGAACAGGGGAAAGATGACATTAACCTTTAAGGAGGCACTTGAAGAAAAGATTACACTGTCCAATGACTGGGGGAAGTGTGACGAAGAAAGTCAAAATAACCCGCCATATGTCAGGTGCAAAGGATCAAGACCATACATTAAGCTGAATTTCAAAGTTTTAATACTCGAGCCAATACACAAGAATCTAGTCAACTAAAGTACAATACTAAACTGCCAGATAAGGATTAATGGAATTCAAGAAAAGGTGGACTTGGACAGTTCATGGCCATGTAATGACTCTAAGCTGATGATACATTTAACTCTGCCCTCCAACTCTGCCTGCTCTTCTATACCTTAATTTTGTTTACTATAAGACAGGACGAAGAGAAATTTGGATGGTCTTTTAAAAGTCAGTTTGCTTAAAACAGTTGTATATTTGCCCATCTTAAAACCAAACTCTGGACACCTTACAATTCAGCAACAAAACAATATACTAAATTATAAAAACAATACAAAAGCCATAAAACCAAAACAGAAAAAATGTGGAGCCATGGCCACATTTCACTGATGGAATCCACCACATTGTCATCTTGCCCTGACCTCATCCTATCCCAGCACCTGGGGAAAGAACCAGGTCTTGAGTGTTTTCCAAAAGGTTAAAAGGATGGGGGCCTATCAGATCTCAAGAGGGAGGATGTTCCATAGGACCCAGGACACAATGGAAAAGAGACCCTTCTGTGGACCCTAAAGATGGCAATGTTTAAGGGAAGGGACCTACACCATGCTTTCCCTACCAGTCTGGAAGGCAAATACTCTCAGGGCGTAGGTGGTTCCACAGATAATCTTGTTGTTATACTCTGCAAGTATAAAGTAGCATTTCTTGACCCGGCCTAGTGTGAAAGAGATAAAAAGAAGAGTTGATCTCTTGTGCCTTCCCTGGCCTCTATACGGAAAAAAAAAAATAGTACAGTATCACCAAGTGAAGACAGAAAGATCAAGCTTGGCAGCATCTGAACCTTCCTTCGCTTACTGAATCCCAGAAAGCTTTCCAGTAGATTTTTCTTAATATGAGCTACTTCAGATAGAGCTGCAGAAGTATTGAGATAAATTGTAAGGTCTGACCTAGAGACTTTCTGTTTTATCAAATATTTATTTGCCAATAATATGCAAAAATACCCATAGAGTTGAACCAAGAGCCAGGAAAAAAAAAAGGAAAAGCAATAGAACATTTTACAACAGCCTTCTTTTCAGTAGTGTAACCAGCCAAACACATTATGTGTTTTTTATTGTTCTGTATTAACTAGAAATTGAGAGACTTGTTATTTATGAACAGAGAGAGGAGAGTAGTAATTTATTTATTTAGATTTTTATGATTGCCCATCTTAGAGCACATAAGATCATAACAACTACAACTACAAAAAACTTAAAACCATAAAAGATACAAGTTGATAAAATACCATAAAAGTATATGAGATGATAAACAGCAAATATTGAAAATATTTTCTCTATAAATCTGCCTAATGTTTCTTCAAATATGTGGGCTAGTTGCCACTATTCTAATAGGAAGTTCTAAAATAAAGAAAAAATTAAGTAAAGTAAAATTTAATTTTATTACAAACTTTAAGTAAAGAAGTACTTAAAGGTTTTGGATTTCCCATCAGTCAAATTCTTTGGATGATCCTGCTTTATTTTGTGTCTGTGTCTGTTATCAAAAATATCTAATGTCTACTTTTTATTTATTTTCTCCATATCATGAATGTTTCCACATATTCATGTTAAAAAACTAAAAAAAAAGGTTTTCCATTACAAGTATACCTTATAAGAAGGATTGTTTCAATTTTTTATTATTTCAATTCCTTTTTTTCTGTACATTTTCCAAGTGGTATTATTTGGAGATATAACGAACTGCATAGCTCATACTGTATCAAGTATGTATCATATCAGATTTGTATTTTTAACAGTGCATTTCTTAATTAGGATGTATAGGATACCAAAAGGAAGACATTATATTGTCAATGGATCATATAAAGCTTCCACATGAAGTAGACAGGTCATGGAAGGAAATCAACAGATTCTCCCATTGCATTAATGATCCAGTTTCAACTGAATTGCCTGTTCGAGATAATTGCCACCCTTTAAGCTACATGCTTCACAAGATGCTATTCATTTATATATGGCACTTAAGAAAGGTTCATACCATTGATTCATATTAAGATGGAATTCTCAGAATTATGCTAATGGATGTTTTCAAGGGAGAAGTGTATCCCATTGGGACCTTATACAAAACTCAATATCCTTCCTATGAGGTACAGTCAGTTTCCTCACAAGGAACAAACCCCATGGTGATCTATTCCATCAGTCCTTTAAAGTGGAATAAATAAATCTCTGGCTAGTCCCATTATTATCTGCCACCAATGAACGTGACTGTAAGTTCCATCGAGTGTAAAATAATTCAGTTCTGTCTAAATGCTCAGAACTGCACTTCATAGGCCTGCAATCTCAAGTACTTGGGAACCTGGAATAAGTGGTAATGGAAGGGACCTAATGTAGGATAGAAGACACATATCATGCTTGAGGATGATTAAGTACTTCCAGGTGGCTTTGGAGAAGGCATTAAGAGAAGAGGTGGCTGGAGGGAAGGAATCTGACAAGCCATTACAACCCAACTGTCCAGCCAATGTGACTCAATAGAACATGTACACCGGTATACACTCTCATTCTCTGATTATCAGCTATGAGTCTTTTATTCACCCGGAGCAACCCTTCTTACACATATACACACAGATTCATCCTCACTCATCCACACTCATCCACCCATCACACTATTTCCTTTCGGAGTAAGCAATATTATGAAAAGGGCAGGAAAAGCGCTAGCAACGATGTGGCTACAAGTTTAAAGGCAGGAAATAAAGAGGGAAAGAAATGTAGCCTAATCTAATTTACATCCATGCTGCTCCCTGCATAGTTTCAGACCTCCCCGTCTGCACACACTGTCCTTGCTTTCACCATAGCCTTACATAAATGCACGCCACCTATTCTTTAAACTTCTCATATCCTCTTTTGGATATTCTCATCAGCTCCATGGCAACCATGACTTTCTTGATCTTCCCCTTTTGTCAGCAGATATATACTTTTATTTGTTTTGTATTAGGTCTTCATTCATACCAAATCTCCAACAAATGGTTTTGGTATAGCCATGGTATTTTGGGATTCAGTTCACATCATCCATCTTCTTGACCCCATCCCCTTATTTTACCACACATGCTTTTTAAGCACTCCATTTAACGTACATGTCTTTTTCCTAACCTCCCCAGCTCTCACTTTTAAATACCACACTATGGACTTCCTTCCATAGAAAGGAGTTATTTTAGCTCCTTTCAAGAAACATTCATATCTCACAACACACCACACAACCTTATATGCAGTATACACGAGGCATACGGGTTCAACTCCAGATCTGGGTTTGAGCCTATATCATGGTTATGTTGATATATATATATTTGTATTAGTTCTCATTATCATTAATATAAAATAAAGCAAAACAAGAAACGAAAAAGAATAATAGAGAAATAAAAGAAAAAGCCGAACGTGCCAAAAAACAAAAATTAACAGAAAGGTGAAGAAAAAAGAAAGAGGTAAAAAGAAAGAGGTAAAAAGTAGAAAAAAACAAGAGATAAAAAGGGATATAAGGAGGTGGTTTTTTCTTCACAGTAATTGTAAGTACAAGTATATCTTAAGGTTATATCATGATTCTCTTCTTTTTATAGTCTTTCCTGTATAATAATCAAAATCGTAAGTCAGAAGTTCATTTATTCTCTTTTTATGAGAAAGGTCCATAAGGGGTTTCCAGTCATGGATAAATGTAGGTACCATATCATTTTATTTTTAATCAAACATGTCATTTTAGCCATTTAGCCATTTGTCATCTTCACCAACCATTTTTCCATTGTAGGTATTTCCAGATCTTTCCATTTGTATGTATATAATAATCTTGTTGCATTTATCATATTTTTAAAAAAGTGTCCCATGGCACTTTTCTAACACTTTATCCATCGTTCTCAGAAGGGAAAGTTCTGGTTTCAAGTGCATAATAATCTTTAAAATTCTCTGAATCACTGTAAATATCCACAATTCTCTATCTTTTTCACGAGTCCACCAAGCATAAAATGATCTTTCTTCTTCCTCCTCCCATTTCCAACATAAATTTGAAGTACTTTTAACACATTCCACATAATTTTTCTGTTGCCATATATCAATCATTTTATATATAAAAAAATTAAGATTGTAACAAAATGTATATTTTATTGCCATCAACCACATTTTCCCATTGTTATCACCTCTTATCTTTCTAGCAGCAATTGCATGTCTTAAATTTTGCTTAATGGCTGTTTCATCTATTTTCACAGCTTTGATAAATAGTCTGTTGTCAGAGGAGAAAGATCAGGTCCAACATGTGAAGGTCAATTAAACTAATTTACTGTTAATCATGCCTATGCACAAGAATCTTCTCAACTATGAGTTTACATCTCCTTGGGGTTAAAGCTCTTACCCTATGGAACATAATTTCCCTGGAGATCAAATTCACCATGATCCTGCTGAGCTTTGATAAGACCTTGAAAATCTTCCTTCTGTCATCAAGTTGGGAGCCTAACATGGTTATGTTGATTGTTCTTAATTGTTGGTATACGGTATGTTGTTTATCATTTTTGGTATGCTTTTATCTCATTTTAAGTACCTTTAGCTGCTCATTAATAGAAGGGCAATCATACAAATTGAATAAAGAAATCTTGTCTGTACACTCTGCCCAGTAGAAAAACCACCCTGCACTTCCTAAATTTTACTCATTTTCACCACCTCTCCCCTTTCAATTAGAATTCTGCCAAATGTTTAACAAATTCCTTACAGTAACTAAATAAGAAATTTAATTTAGCAATAGCACTGTATTTATATACCGCCTATCGGGGCTTGCAACCCTCTCTAAGCGGTTTACAATGTCAGCATATT
>JANHJO010005034.1:258628-273992 GCA_032468235.1 Pseudoxyrhopus heterurus | reverse complement strand
ATACGACCCACCTCAAAAATAAGCCCAAGACTAATTTTTTTTGCAGGAGCTCATATATGCCCTACCCCAAAAGTAAGCCCTAGTGAAAGGGTGGGCCTGGCCAGCACAGGAGGCAGCCCTTCTTGCACCTCAAGGAGGTGATCCTCCTGCACCTCAAAAAAAATAAGATCTCCCCAAAACTAAGCCAAGCACTTATTTCGGAGGTAAAAAGAAAATAAGACCCTGTCTTATTTTCTAAGAAACATGGTATACACACACATATAAAATTGCAATAAAGAAACAGTATTTGATTACTTTGTAATAATATACAGATCAGGCAATAAAGAAAAAAGCATAGAGGAAAAATATTTTAAAAATGAAGTACTCTTTCTAATAAATTCTGTGTATCTAAGAAGAAATCTAAAAAGACATAAGAATATTAAGCTTATGTCTTAATATTCAAACTAATCCTAAAATAATGAAATAGAACATCCAAGAGAAATGAATAACATTGGAAAAGAAAAAAGTGGGGTCATAAAAAATAATATTCTTGCCCCCCCCTTTTTTTAGTAAGGATTTAAAACATGATTTTGAAATTGGGCAGCACAGAGAGAATCAAAATCCAGACTTCAAAACTTTGTCTTTTTCAACCTCTGGCAGGTTCACCCCTAGTGTAGACTCTGTGGTCGGTGACCTAAAGGCCATCAATCCTGATAACAGAGTATAGCTATAAGTCCCCTTTCTCATTGTATACATGACAATAGTTAGAGCACAAAATTTTGAACATGTGATGCTGCAATGGTCCTAAGTGTGAATGCCATTGCAACTTCGAACGATTGAGGGAAAGATTATAAGTTGAGGACTATCTGTATTGATGGGTTAAGGCAGGGCTGTCAAACTCGCAGCCTGTGGGCCAGATATGTCACGCACTGGCCACGCCCGGTTTAGCGAAGGGGGCAAAAGTTCCGATATGTCACATGATGCCGCCGTGACGCCGCGAGTTTGGTTAAGGAGAAATAGTTTTATATCTTGAAATGCCATTACCGAAAACATTATATACAACACACATGTATGTATGTTTATAAATAAACATCAAGCTTCCTATTTAGTAGGTTATATGCAATGTGTCCTAATGTGTTTGTGGGGCAATGTATTTGATGTCACTCAAGCTGAACAGGAGTGTATCTACACCTCTGCATGACTTCAAATATCCATAGGCATAATAAATACAGACAAACAAAATTTCCTTAAAGCACAATCCTGTTTCTCTGCTTGCATAGGTAAACCAAGTCAAGCCAATAAAGGCTGAGGTAAAACTTTGGAACCACTACAGCAATTTTGCTTCTAAAAAGGATTTTCCACCTTCTGGATCAATCAGTGCTAGAAACCGCTCATGTAATCATCTCCTGATTAGATGAGCAATTTCTAGCACGGATTGATCCAGATTTGCAAAGCAAATGAAATGCAATATGATTCAGACAATTCTGCCTGTAGAATCAAACTGAAACCAAGCGAAGCATTTTTAAAGGAATAAGAATGTAACTTGTACTGTATATCAAACAGAATGTCTTTTGGCTTTAAAAAAAACCTCTTAATCTAAATCTGTCACTAGACAAAGATTATTGTTGTTCCAAATTATGAAACAAATAATAATCCATAAAAGAGAAGAAAGATATTCATCCACCATTCAGAGAAAGCTGGGTAAATTAGCAGGCAGTTCAAATAGGACATATTACATTACAGTAATTCAGATAGATCTCACTTAGCAACCATGATTGGGACTGGCAACTTGGTCATTAAGTGAAGCAGTTGTTAAGAGAAATCATGACTGTGTTTACAATCTTTCTTCCTCTTTTCTTTGTTTTTTAGGTCTGAATGTTTCAATCCAAAAACACTGTGAACTTAAAACATAGCCATCCCAAGTAGCAAATGGTTGTTTTGAGAGCAAATTAGAGTCATTTCAGTAGTGTCTCAAGCTGGGGAAAAAACTCCCATTTTATTGCCCTAAAACAGTCTATTACCAGTTCGGCAGTTTTCCAAAAATAATCAAAACAGCCTATTTCACATTAGACACTGGTCACTGACTATATTAAAGTTTGTTCCGTTCATTAGAAACAAAGGTTTTGCACACTCAATCACAATTTTTGAGATCTTCAGAATTCTTCTGGAAGCAGGATGAGAAACAAATGTAAAAAAGGAAAAGTCCAAAATGCTCTAATGGTCAAGCTGGGAGAAGAGAGTGTTTATAGCCCATTGTTCAGAATCCACATGTGCCTCTAATTCTTTTCTGAATCCTCAAGAACTCTGCAAAATCAGCAGAAAGGTGGAAATTGGCCAGATGAATTCCTGCCAGAATCAGAAAGAGGTTTTATAGCCATGAAACAACAAGAACCTCCCCACCAGAGATGACAACAAGGAGGTAAGAGGGCAAATGATGGAAGCAGAAACATATCATCACTCTGTAAGTTTTGTATGTGCATCCTGGTATCACAGGCACATATGAAAGGGGAGGAGCTTGTCTCATGACAATGCAGTGTTTTGATAAAAACCTTCAAACCTCTGCTCATTGCCCAAATAGCTCCCAAATCAAGAACTCCCAAATTATTTCTACCTACCGTGTTTCCTCCAAAATAAGACTGGGTCTTATTTTCTTTTGGGTCACAAAATAAGTACTAGGGCTTATTTTCTGGGGATGTCTTATTTTTTTCCTTGTACAGGAGGCCCACTTCTTCTGCTTGCTCATGGTAGGGCAGGAGGCCACACGGCATGCCAGCGCCACCACCATGAGGCAGGAGGGGATGGAGCTGCCTCACGTGCCTCACATCAGCTTACCTCAGGGCCCTGGCAGCCAGGCCACCCATGCCCCAATACCTGCCTAGTTTCACGGCCGTGGCATCAGCAGCTTTATCCACTAGGACCCCATGTGGCCATCGACCCACTTCTTCTGCTTGCTCAAGGCCACAATGGAGCAGGAGGCTGAGCAATGTACTGGTGCCGTGGCCATGAGGCAAGGCGGATGGCGCTTCCCCATGAGCTCACAGTGGCTTACCTCAGGGCCCCCATAGCCAGGCCATCTACGCCCTGACACATGCCTCACCTCATGGCTGCGGAGGTACTTGTGGGGCATGACAGTATCATCAATGTCTCTCTCAATCCTTCTGCAAAAGCTTAAACACCTATATAGAGCCCCCATCCACAAACATTTTCCAAGGCTTTTATGAATGTCTTCAGATAACCTGTGCCAATAGATGCACTTTAATGACTCTGAGAAGCTGAAATGGTTTAAGTCTGCACCTACCACACTCTCTCAAAAACTTTGAATACAGAAGTAAGAAAAAAACCCATAATGGGAATTTTCCCCTTTCTGAAAATACTAAATCCAAATGTCGCTTAGAACTGAATCAGTCTGCTTTCAACTATATTCATCCAAAAAATAAAAAGGTGCATTTTCCAGACTATTAAACTAGTATAATCAGCGTTTATAGTAGATGTTGATTTTCACCAGAACATGAGTATATTCTATAGCAGATCAAAAGATTAATGGATCAATTCATTAGAATTGAATTTTATGTTTCTGAGCATGTGTTTGCTCTTGGGTTTCTGTAACTTGAGTTAATTCTACTTGCCCGTAAAGAAACTCAAAGTTGATTGAGTAGGCTCATTATATAGAATATATTAGGAATCTCCAAAATCCACTTAACTGGTACTCCACTGCTTCAGTGCTATTTTTCTTTCTCTATTGAACTTTTTCCATGGATTTTGTTTTTCTCTGACTTCAAGGTAGAGATGAAAGCCCTAAAGATGAACTAGTTTCTAAATAAAGATGGGCTGAGCATACAAAATGACAAAGATAAAACACTACTGCATTTCTTATACCTCATTAAAAAGCTTAGCAAGCAAACGGTTGGCTTTATGTTCTGCACATAGAATTTTTGCAAGCTATCACTTGGCTTAATTGTTTTTATATAATTTAAGTTTGCTATGTTTTGAACTTATTAATTAATTCTTACATAAAGTCCTATGTATTCTTAAATGGGAAAGACTGCAATTTTACACCTGTGCTCAGTTCTTACTCTTTTTAAAGTTGTGTTTGTTTCAGTTTGTTCCATAATAACTTGCATTTTCTTTAAATCATATGGACTTAGCACTTCTCTCATTATGTAGTATTTTCTACAAATGTTTCTGTAATATATTCATTTCTGTGCCACATTTCTTGCAAACAACTCCTCTATAATATAGTACATTTTTGTGTGCACACTTTTCTAATATATTCTTTTGTTTACACATTAGAAAAAATCCTGCTTGTTCCAGAAATAATAGGCTTCAAAGAATAACTGCATACTGCTTTGCATTCAAATTTATAAAATGCAAATAAGATATAATCACATTAAAACAGAAGCCACTCATATTTCTTTTCTTTCTTACTTTGGTAGATCTTGCCCTTTAGGCACTGATTTATGAGGCAGGATGAAAGTTGTCTTAATAAATAAATAAATCTTAATAAAGATGTAATAGTCCACAAACAGACTGCATTTTTAAAAAATATGATCCTTTCTGAATATCTGAATGGGCAATATCTTATAAATAGGAAAACATCCATGATCACAGCTGTCACTTCTGATATTGAAAGGCATAGCCTCTTTCTTTTTCTTTTTTTCAAAAAAAAAAGGTGATTAAAAATGTCCATTAGAAAGAAGAGAAATTCTGGCAAGTAGTCCGAACAAATTTCAAGGTTGAGAGTCATAAGTATCAAAAGTACGTAAGTCGTATGGAATACAGATGAAAATGAAAATAATATGAAGAAGGTGTTAGCTCACCCACAATATGCAGTGCAATGTTAGCTCACCCACAATATGCAGTGATTCAAACTCGGTCTTAACATATCCAAACAGGCCCTGATGATATCTAATCTTCTTCTCTTCAAACAACTGCAGGTGGTTTAAATTAGATAGTATTCTGGTAGTATCGCATCATGGTTGTTATAAAAATATAACCAGCTTTGAGTCAAGACAATTGGTCTGTCTTGCCCAATAATGTCCATGTTAAGCGGAATTTAACACTGTTGAGATTTGCATTATTATCACAGAAAACTGAAGATGGAATAAGGAAAGTGTGGATGCAATTAGGTTTTGGACTATAGAGTTTCTCCAGAAGATCATCTTGCCATCTCATCTGAACTCGGAGATTAAGAAGTTGCTATCCCTTAAGATTATTTATTTATTTAAAAGGAGTTCATGACCATATCTTTACATGACATAAAAATGATTACAGAGCACAAGATTAAAGCCATACTTGGAACCTGGATCAGGTATCAAATATTCCAGGATAAAAAATACATATTACTAGACGTAATGACATATTTATTCTGAACATTGCTAAAGGAAATATTATATTATTTCCTTGTTAACACTGCATTTAACTTGAAGAATATTCCAAAAAACGCTTTCATGATCTGCAATTTATATTTAACAGGTGTTCAGAGGCAATTCTTCCAAGAGAGAGCAATTTAATACTTTTAAGGAAACCATAATACAATCAAGACTCATGTGCATGCCAAATAGGTGTTTGTTCCCTTCCTGAATAAAATTAATAATCATATTGTCCAAAATAATAATTTTAGCTAAAACATTGCAGTTGATAAAAACAAACACATGCAAAGGAATAAATGGAAGGATGTGGAAACTGCTGGCTTAACAGAGATAACCAATGAGGTGTTGAAATAGGTTCTTGGTTTTTCCTCAATGTGATTTGTAAAGCTATTAACCACTCACAGTGCTCATGAATTTATTATACTCTCTGGCAACATTCTCTGGCAATTTGTCTTTGATGCATTTAAAAAAAAGTAGGAAATTGGGTTGTAATTTGACAGAATCACAAAGTATTCTAGGTGAAAGAGTTTAAGCGACATAAGTGGGGAACACAGAGCAACCGTAGGGTTCGCAAAAATGGTGTTCTGGGACTGCAGCTGTAAACCCACACTAGGAAACTGAATCCACAATGGTCCACTTGAATACAATAGCAAAAGCACTGAGTAGGAAAAGGATAACACCTTCCATAAAAACAGACAAATGGTGCGAAGACTGGAAAAAGTGCAAAACAGGAGCAATAAAAATGATGCAGAGGCTACAGTATTTACTATGTGAGGAAAGGACGTGCTTGAGCTTAGAGCAAAGGTGGACAAGGAAAGCCACGAGAGAGAAACATACCCATGACCTGGATGACTGAGAATCTCCTCAGATAGTTTACCTATGCACTTTGGGATTAACACCCTTCAAATGGTGTGGGAGTATGAACGGATTTCCAGAAAAATTGCAGACTACAGAAACCCGGTGACCCTGAGGACACAGACAAACTTCCAAGTGCCTCAACGACCCTCTAAAAGGATACAAATGACCAGCTGTCTGCAAGGAATATAAATCTTTCCATTCCCCACCATCCAAGAGCTAAAGAAGCTTCTTGGATAAGAAGCGAAACATCTTCAAAGAAAAAAAAAAAACAAGGGAGTCCAGTTGCCTCCTGAAAAAGCATCTTTGGGACAACCATCACCTGGATGACTGAGAATCTCATAGACTTTTAGCTTCCCCATTAATTTTGTCAGAAAGTCACAAAAGGTGATCACATAACCCAGGAACACTACGATCGTCATAAATACATGCCCATTGTCAAACATCCAAATTTTGGTCATGTGACCATAGGGATGCTGCAATGGTCATAAGTGTGAAAAACAGTCATAGGTCATTTTTTTTTCAGTGCCATTGTAACTTCAAACAGTCACTAAACAAATGGTTGTAAGTCAAGGACTATCTGTAATGTCTTAAGTTGAGCCTCCCTGTATTTTACAACACCTTCCATCCTGTGAGAATAGTACAAAATCGGCTAATTAAACATGAGCCAAATAAGATGGGCTTTTTTGCCTGTCACATCCATGGATTTAAGTTTGTAGTAGAAGTTAGGGAGAATGGGTTTCCTGATACACAATGTACATCAGGACAGTGCACAACTCAGTCAACCATTGGACTGATGAGATCTCCTGATTAGCTCTTGCAGCAGGACACTGCTGTTGCTTCTCTTCCTATAAATTAAGCAAGTCCCCATAAAATACTGTCCATAATTCCTGTTTAGTTTCCCCTCTTCACATACTTACACCTGAACCAGCCCTGTACTTGTACAATCTGACAATCTGTATGAAGGGGGAGTAGCCAAATTTAGTTGTTATTGAAGGAAAATAGGAATGTTCTCAACAATTCGTTGGTGGGTTTGGAGTAAAAAAAAAATCATATGTGCAATTCAAGGTGTAGTAAAACATGGCCTGAAAAAATTAAAACATGTATAGAGGGCTGTGGTCGATAGATACAATGGATGAAATAGCATAGCAGCCATGGTGGTGCAGTGGATAGAATGTTGTATTGCAAGCTAACTCTGCCCATTGCCAGGAGTTCAATTCTCACTGGCTCAAGGTTGACTCAGTCCTCCATCCTTCCAAGATCTGTAAAATGAGGATCCAAATTGTTGGGGTCAATATGCTGCCTCCGTAAAACAGCTTAGGGAGGGCTGTAAAATCACTATGAAGTGGTGTATAAGTCTAACTGGTATTGCTATTGCCATTTTGGAATTTCTTGGGATTCAGAACTGTTTATATCAAACTTTGGTTACAGCATGTTATGTGGCCTACAGTATCCTGCAGACAGTATGATGAAACTTTCATTTCTCAGAGGCAACGCTAATTAAGTTAACAGCAAGAATCTTGTAGCATGAAAGAATTTCTCAGGGTCTTGGAATAGCCACAAGCAATATCCTAACGCAACTTGAACCAGTGACTGTAATTAATGTGGAAGCAGCTTCTGTCCTTTTTCACTTTCCTTCCCTCCTCCTTCCCTTGTGTCCTGCTAGAATGGAAAAGCCATTCAAACCCGACATTATTTTCAGCTCATTCTCTCATAGCTGCTGAACTGTTTCTTCATTTATCTACCTCACTTCCTCAATCATCTCTTGATCAGCTCTTGGTCTCTCTCTTGCACCTTCTTGCTCTGTCTCAGTTTGCAGATAATGAAGAATATGGATGGACTCCAAAGAATCTGGAATAGAAGGGGCAAAACTCTGACTATGACCCAGGCTGTTGCAAGAGCAACAGTTACATGTATATATGCATGTGTGAAAGTATGTAGGCAAAGTATGTTGTGTATGTGTGACCTTTCCACCTGAAAAACATTTAAGACATCTCAACAATAAGAATTACACTTCAAATATCATAAAGAGTTAAAACCACTTTTACTGAAAATCTTCTGTCCCAGGATCAGAAAGACAACATCTCTTGCAAGTGGATATTCCATAATCTGAGTAAAATATAACAGAAGGGAATCTGCTTAAACCTTCTAGTTAGTGGATGACATCCCCCGAAAATAAGACCTGGTGCCTTTTTTGGTGGCAAAAAATATATAAGATGGGGTCTTATGAACATGGTAGGAGTAGCCCAAGCTGCCACCTTGCAGGATAGGGGGATGTACTATAGATAATGAGAAACGTGATTAGTAATAAGGGGTCACTGGAGCTGGAGAATGCAAAGATCAGCTTTGCCCAGATGCCACCCAGTCATGTCATATTTCCTTGGAAATTCCCAATGATTTATGGCTGGTAATAAGGTTGGGGAGGTTGCTAATCTTTTTATTTACAGCTCTGCTGTACAATAATCTTGAATTCACCCCTCTTCTGTAGACTGATTCTTTTGCTTTCAGAAGCATCTCTAGAGACAATGAGATGCCACTGTTTTCCTCTAGAAGGTGAAGTCAAAGACTGAAGGAGATTTTCCTTTAATGATCAGACAGGTAGTTATTTCTTTTTGGCTGTGTGTTCTTCCTAGAAGTGGTGTTAACCCTTTCTTATCGAATTTATTAAGCCAGTGAACAAGACTGCCGATAACCTCGTGCCTAACAAATGGACCACCGAAAGGTGAGTCTTTTTTTAATATCATATATTTTTATTAGAGTTTTACCAAAGACATAAAAACTAACACAAACTCACAAAGAGCGGAAGCAGTAAAGAAAGAAACAAAAGCAAAAATGCAGAAAAAAGAATTGAAAAGACAAAAATAGAAGTTTCTGATTTCCGTTGCAGCAAATATAAGTATGTTTACAAATCTTCTTACTCTACAAAAAAAAAAAAAATCCACTCACTTTTTTTCTCTTATCCATTATTTTCTAATCATCAAAACCACAAATCATAAGGACATTATTTTCTGTTTCATGCAAAAGGGCTAAAAAAGATTTCCAGTCAACCATAAATATATTGTTTTTTCCCTAATCAATTTAATTTAGCCATCTAAAAGGTGAGTCTTTAGGTAGTCAGGCTTCAAACTGTTTAAGGCTTTAAAGGTTAAAACCAGCTGGCAACTGGGGCAGACTGTTCATTCCAATATAATATGTTCCCCACGTATTTTGCTGCCACATTTTGCACTAATTAAAAGTTCTGAATGGATGGCCCTACACAGGACACATTGCAATGGTCAGGTAAAAATATACATAATCTAACTGTAAGGAAGATTACAGAATTAAACATGGTTTAATATAGGCATCAATCAAGATCAAATTCTTCCTTGGAATTAGAGGCCAACAAGCCAAACAACTGTATGATAGTGGCTTATTGATCACTCCAAAGACATCACCAGATGCTCTTTACCCGGCAAGGAAAATAGTTTGATCAAGAAGAAGAGAATGTTTTAGAACAGGAATATCTTGAGATGCACCTAGGTATTTCCTTTTCATGAAAGCATGCTATGAGAAGTGTAAAAATGATTAGTGGGTTCACATTTGCTCTACTATATCAGTAGGCCAGAGGTATACTTAAGCAATATCAAATAATACAGGCTCATTCAGACTTTAACAGAAAATAAATCACTAGGTACCATATACCATTATTTATTTAGAAAATAATAGGGTAATGTTAAAGAGAATGAAAAAAAGAACAATAGAAACAGTCATAGTTATGATTTAAATATGTAATAAAAATTATACTATAAATTAATTTGAAAAGATATTCCAGGATTAATATTTCTAACTCTAAAGTTTGGGCTCTATTTTTTAAAAAATAGGTCTCCCCTAGGTTTCAAAATAAGTCCTAAATCTCCTACCATCTTCAGATACAAATTGAGGGGTCCTTGGTGCTCTTCTGAGCTTGGCTGTTTTCTTGCAAATATTTCATTACCCAAACTAGATAACATCATCAGTACTAGCACTAGTACAACCAAGCTCAGAGAGCACCGACAACCCCCTCATTTCAACCCTCAGCTACAAATATTCTTCTTTATTGGTATCAGATATATGAATTATATATTCCAGACCAATGAAGTGAAAAAAACTAAAACTACTCCACCCAGCCAAGTCAAATTCAAACAACAGAATAAAGTGATTGGGGAAGGAAAAATGGAAACAGTTCGAATCCCATCAGGCTCAAGGTCGACTCAGACTTCCATCCTTACGAGGTAGGTAAAATGAGTACCCAGATTGTGGGGGCAATATGCTGACATTGTAAACTGCTTAGAGAGGGTTGCAAGCCCTGATAGGCGGTATATAAATACAGTGCTATTGCTATAAATTACAGTGGTATATGATGGAAGAAAGGGTGCCAAAACACCCTTTCTTCAAAATATGTGTTCCTTCTACTTCTTTTAAGAAGAGATGAATCTTAACTCAAGCAATTAAGATCTGTCTATAGGTGGCAGTGGGACAGCTTACAGATATGCAATTGATATGCAGTATAAATGAGATATATTCCAATTAATAAGTCCGCAAGTTAGTGTCAGCAGGATGTGGTGAACTGGGAGTGGGGGGGAGAACACAGAAATTCAAAGATGGCTTTGTTATGAGGTTGAATATGGCTTACCTTAAAAATCTATTTCATTGGCTACAGGCTGTCATGGAATCAGTACTGGCATAAGCCAAAATGAAAGGCATCGGAGGGGCTTATGACCAAACAGCCAAAGGCAAGATTGAAACATCTCTACTGGTTGAAGTATTGTGAGGAAGGAAGCAATGGCAAGCTACTTTATGATACTTATACCAGGAAAATTCATGGAAAGAGGCTCAACTAGAAAAAATATTATGAGTTTGCCTGGTCTAGAGGTAACCATTTTAATACTAGGGGTAGACCAAAGAATTTTATATGTTTGGATGAAAGCCTTCAAGAAGTTCAGCTGCTGATATAGCCAAAAGTAAAAAAAAAAAAAGGTGGAACTTATTGAAAATCTATCTACAGTAAATCAAAGAAAGATGGATATTTTTTTTAAATAATCTTTATTAAATTATTACACATAAAGTACAAAAAAAAATGAAAACAAAACAAAACACACAATACGAAAAAGAAATATTAATATAGAAAACTAGACAGTCGAATATAAAACCATCATATTACCACATAATCTTATAATTGACTTATATATCTGGACGACAAAACATTTTAACCTATTATTATACCGCTACTACAACGTAAGTTATATATAGATATTTTAATCCAGAAATGGCACAGGATAACAGTGAAATTCTAAATAAGCTAAAATGGACTGAAATGGATATTTCTAATGAAAGGAATTCAAAAATTTCTGTTCTGGAAATAAAAGTCACCAAAAAAGTAAGCTATTGTTGCCCCAAAATATCACTGCATATATAGTGGGAAATAACCAAATTAATGATATTTTTTTATTAAAGTTTTATATCAGGATTCAAGGACAACAATCTAATTTCATGATGATACAGAATAGGTACCAACAATGGAAACTGAGGAAGGGTATGATTAATTCTATGGAAGATTGCAAAGATCTATCCGGAGAAATAGACAAATTACAAGAACGTTCCTATCTTGCATTAATGTCATAAGCCTGGAAAAGAATAATGAATTATAATGTGGAAAAAAAAGATAGAAGGAATATCTATACAAGAAGACCAAAACAGACACAGAGAGAAGATTATGAGGAGGAACCAACAGTGACTGAGGAGAAAGTTAGATGGACCATAAATTAGCTGGCAAATAGGAAAGACCCAGGCATAAAGCTCTTGAAGGAGATCAATGTGGAAATAATAAATATCATGAGAGCCTTGTGACAACATATATGGGGGAGGGGGAAGAGAAAACAGAATGGCTCAAGTACTAGAAAATGTCTATTTACGGTATATCCCAAATCCATAAAGATTGGTCATACCTGTTCAGTCTGTATAGTTAGTGAGCACATCAAAATGGCCACAAGTCTGGAAGAACTTAAAGCTGCTGTCAAAAGCAGTAGAAGGGATGTTATTTGACAAGCAAGTGATGCTACTCTGGTTGCAAAAGCTGAAGAATGATCATTTTAAAATTTAGAAAAGCAAAAAAAGATTATGTCAATTGGAAAACTGAAGGAACTTAAGGTAAATAATGAAACAGTAGAGTCAGTTGGCAGATATAACATACTGGGCTCCAGAATTAACACAGTTGATTGGTATGCTGAAGAATTTCATAGAAAAATAGGGGGGAAACCCACTGGGACTTAGATAAACTCATGAAAGTTAACTCAGTGTTATTCCCTCATACGATGTACAGATAAGAAGGCTAGTTTCTACACAAAAGCAGGTGGAAAAATATTGACTCTTTTGAACTATGATGCTGGAGAAAGCTGATTTGCACTCCTCTGACCATTCAATACTACAGGAACTCAAGCTAGAGTGTTCATTGGAAAGAAGGATGTTTAAAAAATGATCAAAAGTTATCACACTTTGGAAACATCATGAGGCCAAAAGTATCTATGAAAAAGATAATAATATTCGGCAAATTGAATGTAAGGAGAAGAGCAGATAACACAGGATGTTGATAGATGAAGTATTGTTAGCTACCAGAATGCACCTACATGAATAGGGTAATGAAGCAAGAGACAGGAGAGCTTTTATCCATAGAGTCACTAGGAGTCAGCCACAACTTGACGGAACAATGGAGCAAACTTTCCGTCTTTAGCGTTTGTTTAGTTTTGTTCTTTATGTAAGTGCAACTTTCATGAGTTACACATCAGTTATGCTTGTGACAGTGAAAGAAGTGCAATTGTAGCAGGCTACGCTTGGAAGACTTTGATATATTTTCAACCCATTCTTACAAAAATGAAATATAATAAAATCCAGTGATATACAGTATATCTACATCTGTGAGCCTGAAGTTACTACATTTTCTCTTTTGATTAGTGTGTGCTGTTTTCTTCATCCTTGTCAACCACCAAAATGCCAAGGTGTCACAATGTCAGTTTGACTCAGTTCCAGGCAAACTTGCACGAAGCTATTCTAGCTTTTGCATCACATCAGTGGGTATTTGGGCTTAACATATGTAAAAGACAAAGCCCTGGAACAGAAGTAAATCTCTGCAACAGGAAACACGAGGAAGCCTCTCTTTCATCTTGTCATATGATGATGCCATAGAAAGACCTTTAACTCTAGCCTTCTGTTTGTTAGTTTAGCCTTCCCTAAGGATTTTAGGAACTGAAATCTCAACAAGCCTAAATGACACCAAGGCAATGGTAATAAATTGCCCTCAGCATATGCCGAGGGTTAATGTCTAATCAGAACAGAAGTGCAGTGATCGTAAACCCAATCAACCCACAGAGTAAGGACAATGAAGTAGACCAAGGCAGGAGAAATTTACAGATTGATTTACAGATTCAACAGGATTTACTAACAGCCAAAATACCTCCACAAAGAATCATAGGAAATATTCATTCATAGAATGGGACATTGTTGGAGAATGTTGGAGAACATTCTTTGTTAGTCTGATTTAGGTCAATAAACAGAAGCTTACCTATTATTTACTTAGCTCAGTGTGGTGAGGAATGTAACTGAAAGATATGGTATATGGAGAAAAATAAGCTCATGTCCACCTCCAACCAAGAATGCTCATTTATGACTCTGGGACAAATAAAATGTCTCAACAATTCCTTGGAAAATTGGGAGGTTTTAATCAAAATCTATAATAGATTGTAATTCTACAATCAGGTCACATTTTTGTAATACATTTTTTTTTCCTATATGAAAATATTCCTTATATACACATCTACACAACTTTTCTTACATTTTTCAAAAGCAATTCTATTTTATGCAAGTTTCACAAATACATGCTAATGTTCAGAGAATTTTTCTAGGTAAGATTGATAATTCACAGTGGAGTAAACTCATTGTTATGTCACAGCAGAGTCGATTTTTACAGAATAAGCATTTCGGTATAATAGAAACGGGGGATAGATTTCTTTCCAGTCCCTAAACCTTGTAGACTTGCTTTGAATAGTTCAAATTCATTTCTAACTAGATTACTTCCACCAGTTTTTATGTATAATGTCCACTATCAGTGACCATTATACATGGCACCTAGATGTGATTAATATTTTGGTTTATAACTAAGGTCTGTGAAATGAGCTATAATCAGTAATTCATTTTAATATTACACAAAAGGAAAACTCAGTAGCTTCACAATGCATGGTATTATTACTTACTCCAGTTCATCAGCTGCAAAAGAGAAGAGATTTTAGTTTTTAATGTAATTATCTTTGAAAGAAATCTTTAGAAGAGCAAAGGCTTCCACTTCCTCTGGGGTTAAATTAGGTCAATAATAAGTACTATATTCTGCATTAAATTAACTCATATTATACCTTCTGAAAATTAATTATCACTTGAATCAATTTAACGTATAGTAATTATGCATTCTTCTTTTTGTTTCCTGCAATACCACCTTTGTTAAAAAAAAAGTGGGGGGGAGGGATAAAATTAATTATGACCAATAGTTTTAATTCAAAGGGGAATAATTATAAGGCAATGCTGGGTGTAGATGATGGTGCCATTTTCTAGTTAACTGAAGCATTTAAAGATTTGCCATCCCGTTCTTTGAGCCTAATTAAGCCTTCCTAGTAAAATGCCCATGAAAGCCACAATTTTTCCATCCAATGATCAAGAGCCTGATGGCGTTTAAGAGCCCAAACTTGCAATCAACATTAATTAGTGGAAACATTTCAGGATGTTAAAGGGAGGTATGATGATTATGACAATTAGCATCCACATGTCATCAGAATTCAATCTGATATTTTGATAATCCCGATGCTTATTATACTGAATCTGCATTAGGGAGTTTTATGGAGTATGTTAATATTTAATCATACAAGAGTGATGAAATACCACGGTTTAGTGTTCTGTTTGCTCCCTATAAGAGATATAGGTAAGATTCTGCTTTCTGTGTTTTGCCCAAATTGTCTCACAATGCTATTATTCTCTACACAGTTCTTTAAGCAACCTGGCTATTTCTGTCTCTGAAATACTGGGCCTAGCGATAGCTGAGTCCACATCACTCATGCATAATAGCACTGTATTTATAGCAATAGCACTGTATTTACATACCGCCT
>JANHJO010005034.1:227487-239934 GCA_032468235.1 Pseudoxyrhopus heterurus | reverse complement strand
ATGTGCTTGAGTGGGAGAAAGCTTCTATTATGAAACTTATAGAAATATCACAATTCTTGCACCAGATGTTCACACCACTGCTTAGAATATTATTATTGTCGATATTACTGACATTGAAACTTTATGAATCATCCATCTAAAAATATTACTTAAAAACCCAAACAATTAATTAAAATCAATAAACCTTATTGCCATGTTAAAAAGACAATTTCAGTTTTTGAAGTGCTGGTTTATATTAGCAACAACTTACAGTAGTTACAAACTTCAAGAATGTTTAAATAGAATTCTTTAAGATAGGCAAACAAATTGAATTTTGCTCATTAAGAAAAAGAGACAGAAAGAAAAATGTATGGTACTGGAATCTGGGATCAGCCTACTAAAATCTGACATGCAGAGAGATGAAAATCCTTAACTTATATTTACACTGATTAGATTTAATGTCAATGATGTAGTTAATAGTTCCACATCTTAGAGTTTAAAGTCTTACAAGAACTAATCTCTACATGGTTCTTTATATATTATCCATTTTTGTCGATTAGTAAACCAAAAATAAAAATAAAAGATACACAAGACCAGTCTGAAAAAATGTTTCAAAAGCTTGCATCTCAAATCCTGTTAGTAATTTTTTCAAAAAGCTAGTAGTAGGAAAAATTAAATAACAAAGAATAATATCAAGAAAACTTGCACTGGTTGTCAAGGAATTCAACAAATGTATATTTGCAGAAAATGTGCACTGGAATTCTAAGTGGTAAGGATATTTTTCCAATGGAAATTTAAAAATTTGTTTGAAAAAGTCCAGTAGATTTGAATATTACCATAGCTCAGTTTGTTTTATTTTAGTCAAGCACCAGCATAATGGTGCCATACTGGAATATATCTACACTAGAACAGAATTCATACAAATTTAATTATCTGCTCTTAACCAATAATGAGGTGAACTGTATTCCAAGAAAGTCTAAGCTGTAATGTATTAGTTTTAAAGTTGCCAAAGATTATTGCTCTATTGTTTTCTTTTTCCTAATTAGACTAAATTCTTTGTCAGTCCTTTGAAGCAGACTAGGTCACTGACACAAGAAATATTGAAACTCTAATTTATTTATATAGCCTATACCTGTGGTGTCGAACCTATGGCATGCGTGCCCACAACGGCACGCGGAGCCACATTGGCTGGCACGCCATGTGCCCTGTTTTAGCTTAAAAAAGCGCAAAAACCAGCTGTTTTTTGCACTTTTTTGAGCTAAAAATGGGCGGGGGGCGCGCATGCATGCAGGGTGTGCCCCCCGCATCCTCATGCACATGTGCGCCCCCCACCCATTTTTAGCTCAAAAAATGTGTGAAAAACAGCTGTTTTTTGCACATTTTTTGAGCTATAAACGGGTGGGGGCATGCAGAGAGGCCCACATTGCATTGTGGGTGGGGGGCACGTGGAAGTGCGTGCACGCGTGCGTGATTTTGGCACTCGAACCTAAAAAGATTCGACACCACTGGCCTATACTAACAGAATCTTGAAAGCCTGCCAGAGTTTCTTTTTCGTTCCCTCTTGACAGTCAAAACAGGACACCCTTGGCTTTCTTTCTCACCCTTTCCTGTCTTTCGGGGCTAAACTGAAGTTTTGTAATGACTGCCATATCCTTTCTTCAAGGCCACCTCTGTATTCATATACACACTCCATGACACATAAATTCAGTATTTACATACTAAACAGTATTCTCCCTATTCATTTGGCAATAGAAAAGTATGAAAAACAAACTATCTCATAATATAGTATAATAATATGATAAAATAATAGCCAATTTGGTCTAGTGGTTAAGTCACCAAGCTAGAAAATGAGAGGCCATGTGGTCTAATCCCACCTTAGCTATGAAAGCCAGCTGGGTGACCTTGGACCAGTCATTCTGTCTTAGCCCAACTCACAGTTATTGCTGTGGAGAAAATAGGAAGAAAATGTTGGATATGTTTGTTTGTTTATTGAATTTATATTGCCGCCTATTCACACATGGTGACTCAAGGCAGCTTACAAAATATAAAACATTTAAAACAATAAAACTAATAAAAAGAATCAAATAAATTAATATAATATAATACAATCACCCCTGCTCCGGCGACAGCAGATCACATGAGCCATTTAATGGGCTCCATCCTGCTCTGGCCCGCTGGCAGAACCAGGTCTTTAGCACCTTCCGGAAGAGTGTTAGAGTGGGGGCCGTTCTAATCTCTGGGGGAATGATGTTCCAGAGAAAGGGAGCCACCATGGAGAAGGCCCTTCTTCTGGGTCCCACCAGGTGTATCACCCTATTTTCAGAGACAGCTCCATTCTGTCTTATGCTTTCAAGAAAGTTTTCATTCTACTACAGATATTTTTAAACACTCACTTAAACCTATTTTAATCCGCAGAGTTAGCTACTGAAGTGACACAAACCTCGACTCCCTCACTTCATCTTCGTCGGATGGTTAATAAAAGATACTTCAGTAAGGTTCATGGAGAAGTGGAGCACTCTGTGGCACTCTCTGACTTCTTCAAACAAACTGCACAAAAAGGTAAAGTATTAACAAAGATATTATAAACAGTAATTCTGAGTTGCCAATAAGCCCCCATTACAAGAATCTTTACAGTTCCACAGTCTTCTTTGAAACCACAAATGTTAATTGGATGGTGCACAAATTCATCAAGAGCCTGGTTTCAAAGAGAGAAAGGTAGGAAAGCAGAAAACGACAATAAAAACAAAAGTGGAGTTAACCGGCCTACTTTAGTTTGTAGAGAGAGTCCTTTTGGGGAAAAGAGCCCAATTCTCTCAGAAGGATTCTGCTAATAACAACCATTTGAAAGAAGTAATCTCTTCCAAGGGTGTACTTGATCTTTAACTTGAAAGATCACTGACTGCCTAGAGGGATTTTGCAAAGGTAAGAGCCAAGCCTGAGACATTTTTTTCTTGGGGTATTCAGGATGATGAACTCTTTTTAAAAACGGTGCTCTAAAAGAAAGATTCTGAAAGCATCAGATCTGGAATGGGGTGATGGAGGTCGCTGTTAGTATTTTTTAGAGTTGTTGCTGCTGCTGCTGCTGTTTTTTATAGGTAACCTACAATTAGATTCACATTCAAAGACAGGTGGAAACTTAATAATTCAAGTCCTACCCAAGGACCTAAGAGTTATTAATGTAGTATCTGATGATACAGACCAGGGGTGTCAAACTGGCAGCCCATGGACCAGATGTGTCACCCACAGGCCACATCCATCCCAGCTCCGCTAATGGGAAAAATATCATGAAACATCATGTGACTGCAATTTGACGCCATGAGTTTGACACCCGTGATACTTCCAAGCAGTAGATAGATAGATAGATAGAATTTTATAAAATTAGGGTGTTTGGATCCAAATATCCAGGGAGTTCTTTAGGTATTGCTCAGTTGTCATAATGTCTTCCATACTTACACTTCATTTTCAACTTGTTTGATCCATGTTGCATTCCTATTCTATCATCTGTTGTTTTCCCATAAACATGTCCACAACTACAGGGCTTTTGGTTTATCAGGCTTTTCATTAGTTGTGGTAAAGTCTTTCCCATTTACAAAAACTTTGTAGAATTAATGCTGATTTACTCTAAACTGTGAATTCTGCTGGAATTGGGTTATTTGATTGTCATATTGCTTGATCTTCTCTGCGATAACTACAGCTCTTTGTTTTATTGTTCTACAATCTCTACAACTCCTTTATTCTCCTGGTTGTACTTCACACACAGGGTAATTTTGCTTTTCTTCTTCTTTCAATCCCCACCTCGAATTCTTCAAATAGCTCAAGTCCATGTGGATTTTTTTTTCTTTATCTTCAATTCAAAGCAAATTTTCCATTTAGATTTTCTCTTCTTAATGGCTTTCTTCCTTTGCATTTTAAGTCCCAATTCTTCAATAGTTAGAACAAACATCAGCTTGTTTGTTTGGATCAATGTTTCAGTTGTAATAATTTTGACAGCTTTGTTACTATTCTTTACTGTTTTAGTCAAAATCTTCTTGTTAACTTGATTCAGTTTTGGAAAACATATTCTTTCAACTTCTTTCATTTGGTCTTTGATTTTTCTCAACCAGTTCTTTATAAACAGATAGTGCCTGTATTTTTTTTTAGTAACTTTAGTTTCTTCTCCTTGTTGTTCTTCGTTATAAATAAATAGTCTCTTTACTTTCTGCTGTTCATTGTTCACTTTGAAAATTGCCATTATTATTGGTAGTTCTAAATAAACCTGAAATTTTACTTGCTTGTTTTTCAATTACTTCCAATTCAGCATTGGTAAAGAATTTCTGTTTCAAAATCAGATGCCATCGTTCTATAAGTCTTTGCTCATTGATTTCTGAATCCAGATGTCTTTATTTTCAAAGCTGGTCATTCACTTTTGAAATCCACATTTTGATAGTTTTGATCAGTAGAAACATACCACAAGGGAGTAATTTTCTTGCTTTTACCAAATTCTTAACTTTCATTGCTTTCCAGTAGCCTGCCAGCTCCATGCCCCTAGTGGATCTGAACTTACAGTACATTTTTCAGTGGATGCCCAGGACCCCATAGCATCTGATGTGACTCTTGTTAACCTGGGTGACAGTTGATCCAGCATGAAATTCGAATTGCGTATTCTCACCATATTGAATGGGCTTGTTGTGGTTGGTCACAACATCAGCCAGATGTTTAGACTGAGGTAGAATTAGTATTTCAATTTAGAGGCTGCCTTACAGAGCAACTTTGGACAGCTTACAATAACAGGGAATGTGGGAGTAATAAAGGGAACCGATATTATGGCCACATCTTTTGAGGAGAAAGAGGAAACTGAGGTGGGATATATAGAGATAATAGTCCTGCAATTCCAGCAGTGCTGACATCAATTACTGGATTATGGGTGAGACTATAAGCCCCCAGGGCTCCCTGCCTGCACCCACTGACAGCGTCTCAAATCTAAAATTCAGCCACCCAGTCCAAGCAGAGGCTTTTAAGGAAGCAGAGGACTAATCTCCACAGATCAGATAGACCGCCCAAAAATTAGGACATCACACTCTACTGTGTAAGGTACCTCAGTTGCGCATTCAACCTGGCATATTTATGGGCCTCCTGCGCTAAGAGACAGCTTTTCAAGCTTCAGTTCTGCTGTGTTTACCTTGCCATGCTTTGAATTCCAGATTCACCATGACTTTTTTTCCCCTTGGATTTGCTTATTGTTTGAATCCTGGTCCCAGCCTGGACCAAGCCTTTGATTACATTTGTAGTTGCCATCTTAAGATATTGCTTAAGATACTAAGATATTGCTAAAAGACACTCATTTATTCTAAAAGTGTTGCCTGAGCTTGTGCTTCATTGGGCTGTGCAGGCAAGCAGCTAGCTATCTTGTTGGCTGACAGCCAGCAGTGCTGGTGGTGCCATAGGGTAAGGCCTACCACAGAGAAGGTATGCCTCCAGGGTCTGTAAGATGATATTCAGTCAACAGGACTTAAAGCATGCTCAGTCTGCCTGACTTCATTGGACAGGCAGAAAGATTTGGAAACAGGCAATCTCTCAGAGAGGCTTTGACGAGCTTTGTCATGAAGGGCTTTATAGGTGATAACCAGCACCTTGATTTTTACCCAGATGGCAGTGCAATTGTGAAGAGGTGGAGTCACATCAGTATATCAATGATCATGATATACCCATCCTTGCCCAAACCAAGTCTTCTGGACCAGCTATCTGGTGATCTTCAATGGCAGCCCCAACTAAACCTGAATTACAGTAGTTCCTGAAGCTAGTTCAAAAGAGGTACTATCAAAAGCCACTGAAAGATCAAAGGCAATTCAGATAGATACCACCTCACCACAGGTCATCAGCACGTGCAACCAATACTGCCTCTGAACCCTGGCTTGAACCCTAACTGATAATCTGTTTCCTCCAGGGTCCTACAGAACAAAAGCCTGAACACCCTTTCCATTAACCTCTGGTTGAAGACTGGACAAATGCTGCCCACAATAGTTGGGTCCAGAAAAGGTGCACCATAGTTTCCTTCATGGCTGAGAGAGATCCCTCCTCTCTCAAAGAAAAAGACTTCACTCCAGAGGGCCAATGAATACTACAGGAGACACTTGGCTCAACAAATAGGCGGCTAAGCTCACAGGCTGAAAAAAGTCGCAGCATCTACTCTAGTATATCTTGATCAGTAGGACAAATTTCAACTTTGAACTTTTCAGTCTGAATGTCTATGGAGATTCTCAGTCATCCAGGTCTTGGTTGTTCCAAAGGTGTTTTTTCAAGAGGCAAGTGGACTTCTGGTTTTTTGAAGACATTTTGCTTCTCATCCAAGAAGATGGAGCTGAAGAAGTTTCCTGGATGAGAAGCGAAATGTCTTCAAAGAAAAACGAGAAAGTACAGTTGCCTCTTGAAAAAGCACCTTTGGGATTTTCAGTCTGAAGGCCATTTTTCTTCTCCATAGGTCATCTTGGCATCTATGTTGGTGGGACTAAGTTTGATAGGCAGTTTTAGAGCTTTTCTTCCTTCCTCAAATTGTTCTACACCTATTTTAGGGTTGAAAATATAATTTTCAACGCAACAGGAAATTCTCTTCAGTTTTCAGACCTTATAATTAGAAAGAGCACTGGGGATCCATATAAAGAGCCCTCTGAGTGCAGATTGCTCATCCTTGCCATAAGCAATGTGAATATTGCAATGTGACGGTAAGCAGTCCTCCTCCCAACTGAGCAGCTCATTCCCAAAATACCCTACATGGTGGTCATCTGTGGCTATTTGAAACAAAGGTACTCTTCACATATAAATTATAAATGGCATAAATTCCACAATAAGGTCACAGTAGTAGCAAGCCTAATGGACGATACATTTAGAATAAGAATGTTAGCAGCATTCTAACAGTTTATTGTAATCTCTTTCAGAAAAGAAGCACTTACTAAGTTCCACCCACCACCCATTTAGCAGATTTATTTCTGGATTTGCTCTCCTGCATGCCAATTCAGGAGGACCTCTTTGGAATACCAAGAAGCTCCAAGAGATGAAGCAGCAGAAGAGATATGTGGAAAGTGCAAATATAGCTGAACATTAAGCTATAAGCCTGGATTTAAGCTTACTCCATTGCAGTAATTACAGCTAGCATCAGAGCTTCTCTATCCTTTTTACCTAAGAGCTGTGGTGGCACAGAGGTTAGAATGCAGTACTGCAGACTACTTCTGCTGACTGCCAGCTGCCAGCAGTTCGATTTTCACCGGCTCGAGGTTGACTCAGCCTTCCATCCTTCTGAGGTCAATAAAATGAGGACTTAGATTTTTGAGGGCAATATGCTGACTCTGCAAATTGCTTAAAGCGGACTGTAAAGCACTGTGAAGTGGTATATAAATCTAAGCGCTAGTGCTATTACATTTAAAACTATAGTTCGGCAACTTTAGTCAGAGGTTACTTAGCAGTCTAAGCAGTGTCAGACCTTATTAGGGAAAGCAGCAGGATGGTGACAGAAGTCCCGCTGTGGGTGGTGATTAATAAATCTTTGAGTGAGGAAGTTATGCCATGTAACCTGAAGGAGGTGGCAGTACATCCCACCCTTATGAACCTACCACTTGAGCTAGTTAGACAGCGAGCTGCTTCATAGAGAAGATAATGGAGAAGGTGATAATGCTACAATTGCAGAGAGCCCTGGATGAGCTGCTTATTCAGTCTTCAGTTGAGACACAGGCCTAGTATGGGATTGACTCTTGCTGATGACCCATGAAAAGACTGGGATGGAAAAATGTCCTTCTTGACCTCTCAGTGGTGTTCAACTGATCATGGTATCTTTTTGGACTACCAGCAGAAGTCGGGAGCAAAGAATTGTTTGTCCTGAGTGAGTAGTTCAGGCAGTGGTACAGATGTAAGAGACTCTCTGCAGACTCTGTGTTATTATTTAACATCTACATTAAGCTACTGGGAGAGGTCATCTGTTGACACAGTGTGAGGTATGATCAATATACATATGAAATTCAACTGTGTTATCTTCATCCTGGACCAAACAGGAGATGCTGAGGAGGTTCTTTCCCGTTGCCTAGAAGTTGCTAAGATATAGAGGGAAGAAACAGGTTTAGACCTAATCCTAGGTGAGGTAACCATGGATTTTAAAGCTGTCATATTTGAGAAATAGTCTAGCTGGGCACTTCCTCGTTGCTTTGTAAAGCAGCTTTGAGAGGGAGAGCTTTGTTAACGTGACACATCTCTTTAAAGCTTTGCATAGGGCTGGCTGCTCATATCTGGGATGTTCTAGATACTAACTTTTCAAGAACTAGCACACATTGAAGTCTGCACTTTGGCCCATTTTTCTTTTCTGCTGCTCTTAAAAAAAAAACAGGGAGCTATTTTAGGCAAGCAAAGATATTTCCACAAGATAACAGGAAGACAGCTGGAGGTAAGCTATGGAAACCGCTGAATTGGCACTTCTAGATAGGCTAGCAGCTTTCAAAGAGAAGAAAACAGCTGCAAAGTGATTATGTGATGGAGAAGAAAAGGTGGCTGAAAAGCTGAAGTTGTGAGTAGGCGGCAGCGGCAACAATAATGGGAGCAGCAATAATAACAAGAGAACAGTGTTAGAACAGGCACCAAATCAGCCCTGAATGCAAGGAATCTGGGGCATGCTATTCTAGGGGGGGAAAAAGATAGTTGGGGGAAAAGTCTTTGAGGATGCCAGTTCTAGTACAACTACAGGAACTCTTTACTTGACTTTGAAGTTCAAAAGTTGAAGAGAGGGCAGGCGAACATGCCAAAAACTCTTCTTTATTTAGCCCTGGGGTCTTGAGAAGATACTGAGAGAGACTCTCAATAGTGAGATGAAATATTTATAGGGGGGAATAGTCTGCAGGGAAATAAAAACATGTACTTTAATTTTTTATCAGGCAACTAACAACATTACATGTTTCATAATGCCCACTGCTTCATGAAAAAAATGTGGTCCAAATGTGAGCTTATAGAGATGTCTTTTCATTGACCAAAGAGCCCAATGTAGGCTATTTGCTGTTCATGGAAAACATATTTTATTAAGAAGAAACCACCAAATTCAGTAGAGTGTTCTTTTAATCCCCCCCTCCCTATATTAATCTACAGGCATATCTGATCATTTCACAGAGCTTTAGTGGCTCTCCAAAATGGGAAAAAAAATTCTTAAAGTAAAAATAGAAAAACTGCTGCTGAATGAGTGATGGTTTGTCTACTCTAGGTTTTGTCATGAAATGGTCAGCCAGGCACAGTAAGGAAACCCATTAATATAAAGGATCCTTTCTCTTGATTGGCACTCCAATCAAAATTCATGGCAAAACTGTAAATTAAACTAGAATTAAAAACTGTAAATTAAAAGCAAGGAGGAAGAACATTTTCCCTTCAATTTATGTCAACTTTGCCTATCTACTAATTCCATTGCCTATTTTGCTCACTTGTTCCAAAATCAGAGTAAAGACTGATCCAGTCAAATCCATTTCAGGAGAAACTACAATGTTTTCAGCTGCAACTTGATTTTCCCATGACTTTCATATTTTTTTTAAGGCTGGAATAAATTTCTTCCAAGATCACCACAGAATCAATTAATATGCAGGCTAATTACTTACAGGTGGTCCATTAATTATTGCTACAAGATTTTTTTTTTGTAATAAAGCAGGAAAAGGGAATTACTTGGAATGGAAGTGGGGTGCTTATTTATTCAACTCACTGCTCAAATAGTTTTTTATAATCCACATTTTTCCTTTTATAAACTGCATGTAACCTCCTTTTAATAAAATTCCTTAAACAACACTAGGATTCTCTGTAAGAGCTAGCAGTTCTGCCATTGTTCAATGTGATAAGACTGAAGTTTGCATTTTGAATGACAGCAATTTGAGCGTGGACCTTCATGCTATGTAGAGTCTAAAGACGCCAATACTGAAAGGAAATTGAAACTTGAATTGATGTCTTGTTCTTCCTTTTCTTGGCTTCCAAAGAGTTATTAACTCCTTGAAGGCAAACGATTTTCTGGGCATCTCTTGTGACTCAACATTGTAATCACTTTGGTCAACAACACCAATTCCTGAATTTAGGCTAAAGGTAGGGAATGAAATCCATGCTAAAGTAAAATCCAATCTAGACAAAGGAAAGAACCAAACCAGATATAATCTTACAGCAGATGATTGCAAATCACAGCAAAAAAAGGAATGATATACATCCTAGGTTTTAATTGCCCCTAAATGTGCTTTCATTTACACAGAAGATGTAAAAAGCATAGGAAGTACCTTAGAACAGTGGCCTCCAACCTTTTGGGCACCAGGGACCAGTTCCGTGGAGAGAGGGTTTTTTCCGTGGACCAGGAGGGTGTGTGGTTTTGTGTGCTGCCTGTATCTCCTGCATGGGGCTTCACTTGTTTGCACAGACCAGTTTCTGGCATGATGCAGACCAGTGCAAGTCCACGAACCGAGGGTTGGAGACTCCCCGCTTTAGAAGTTACCTCCTCTAAAGACGTTAGCAGACATAAACAATAGTAGCCTATTGAAACCAATCCAAGAAGGATTCCCCAGAATACAGCTGAACTATCATACCCAGCCTTCCTATTACCACTGATTCCACTGGCAGGATTTGCTGGAATATGCAGTTTTGAAGCATCTGGAAGTTCTCCAGAAGGTCAGGGAAATAAAACCCAAACATTTCAGTAGTTGAAATGAAAAGCATAATATTTAAAGCAACTAGTAAAGGGGCATTTCTTCCTACAAATGAAATTGCTCAACTCTTTTGTATCAAATATTTTCTAATCACAGCTGATACTATTTCTTCTACATTAATTAAGATAGCCTTCGCTGAAATATTTTTAGAAATAATGCTAATTTGGCACCCGAGTTGGTCTTGTACGCACATTTTTTCTCCTTTGCTTTTTTAAAGAAATCTGATTATGCAGCTTTGCCCAGACTTTTCCCATGCTACACAGCTAAGGCATAACTCATTCCCTTGCTAATCCCTGTTTGTTTATTTATTTAGTATTTATTCGATTAATTAGAAATGTTGGGATATATATCATTCAATAAAATAAATGATATTTTTTAGTACACAAAAAAATACACCCAGCTACTACATACTCTCAATGTATTTGTGTTGCAAAACTTTCTACATTATTGAAACCCAACTTCCAATAGAATATTTTAAGCTATTTATAAGATGGAATATAGTGCAAGGTAACTGGAAAGTGGGCAATGAAAGTGTTTTTCTTTAAAAAACAAAAAAGAGGGGGCTGAGGATGTATGCAGTCAATTATAATCTGGTTACCGTAGTTTGGGTAAATTCCTTAAATATACAGGTTTATTTTTTAAAGGTTTAACATTTTTTATTGAATTACAAAATAAGATACAAAATACAAAAGTAAATAGGAAAATGGTTGCAGTAAAATAAGGCATTAACATCAAATCACAACTTTTTGTTTTTTTTTCATAATATGAACAAGCCATTTCTATAAAGATCTATCAATCTAACGGTAAAACCCAAAAGCAAAATTTCATTCTTTTCCACTTCAAGCACAAAGTTCAGAAATATAGAGATTTCTTAAAAAAGGATCAGTATAAGCTCTGCAAGGCAAGTTGGAGCTCACTAACTTAAGTTGGGCAGCATACAAGTTAATTATTAATGTGTTAATTTAATATTAATCAATTAGTTAAAAGCTTTGGGGAGATATTTTAGAATCCCAGTTACCCATGAGTACGGGTAAATGAATGAAATAGTTCACTACATACTAGTATGCAACATTGAGGGCATAGCAGGAGTAGGTATACAAGTACTGTGACAGTGGGTAAAGAACAGCTGCTAGAGGGATGCGTGTGAAATTTGTCAAAGAAAATAAAGGATAAGCTCACTTAACTAGCTTCCTAATCATGATTAAACAGACAAACAGAACAACAAAGTTGTAAGGGATCTTAAATAGCGCTAGCACTAGCACTTAGACTTATATACCACTTCATAGTGCTTTTCAGTCCCTCTCTAAATGGTTTACAGAGTCAGCATATTGCCCCCAACAATCTGGGTCTTTATTTTACCGGCCTCGGAAGGATGGAAGGCTGAGTCAACCTTGAGCCAGTCAGGATCGAACTCCTGGCAGTTAGCAGTGAGTTAGCCTGCAGTACTTCATTCTAACCACTGTGCCGCCATGGCTCTTATCCTGGATGTTAACATCCTGGATGTAAATAAAGCACAATGGTTATGTTATAACCTGTCAACATAATTGAGATATGCAAGCTGCATTTGATGTAGCATAAAACATGGACCCAGTCACCAGTTGTGGTACTACTATCAAACTATCAGTAGTACTAGTAGCATTACTATAGTACTAGTAGCATTACTATAGTACTATCACTCATAGAAATCTCATTCGTTCTAAATGTATTAGTTTTCAAGTTGTTATTACCGTATATACTCGAGTATAAGCCGACCCGAGTATAAGCTGAGGTCCTAATTTTACCCAGGAAACCTGGG
>JANHJO010005034.1:6518-23593 GCA_032468235.1 Pseudoxyrhopus heterurus | reverse complement strand
CTGACATTGTAAACTGCTTAGAGAGGGTTGCAAGCCCTGATAGGTGGTATATAAATACAGTGCTATTGCTATTATTGCTATTAACAACAGAGAAAGGATCAGACTAATGCATAATTAGCAAATGAATGAAAATAATTATTTTAGATAATCATTTTCTGCAAGCCAACCATCTCATTCATAAAAATCAACTTTACTTGGACTGAAGGTTGTATTGTATTATTAGATCTTAGCCAAGGCGTATATTTTCTTTGCAATGCTCAATGGTTGTAGGAGTTCCTTTGGTTAAAACCAAGTTATTCATTTTTATCTTTATACTGTAAAAATATGAAAACAATTTTGTACCAGCTTTATCAACCATAAGTAATCAAAATGGAATGGTTTTCCTCTGGCTTTTTCATGGCCTTAATTTCTGAAAGATTGGCTGCAAGTTGGTTGCAAAGCATGATAACTCCGTCTATCTGATGTTCTGCTTGAGACAAAGATTATTAAATCACAGACCTGTCTGCCTGCTCAGAGGGAACAATCTGTAGCTCTACAGAAGGCATAACATTTAACAGCACAATTGGGAAGGCTACATTTACCTACCTTTTTCCAACTGTCAGGTTTACAAGCTTCATTTTTTTTCCAAGGAGGTGCTCTGAGCTGCTAATGGAGAGCAGAACAAAAATTAGCCAGATGCTCCTGTCATTCTGAAAAGGTTCAATATAATATTTAGTTGTGACAGGTTTTGTATCGTCCACCATGCAAACTTATCTTTTGTGGAGAGAAGAAATGGCCGATGTTTAGATTCTGACCCGCATCAGTACACTGGTTTCCTTGTGGTCTCTGTTGCTATTAGTCATGTACAGTAGGGAGACTTGATTTGGAAGAGAATGATAAACTTCAATCAAATTACCACTTAACTTCACGTGTCTTAATATAAACATTTAGCAATAGCAATAGCACTATATTTATATACCGCCTATCAGGGCTTGCAACCCTCTCTAAGTGGTTTACAGTGTCAGCATATTGCCCCCAACAATCTGGGTACTCATTTATTTTGAAGTTCAAGGTGCTGGTTATATTTGAAGCCCTTTATGTCATGAGTCCATGATATCTGCATAACTGTACATAACTTTCCTGAATAGGATTGGATCTTTCCACTTGTGCTGGCAGAAAGGGCTTATTACAGATTTTGTCTGGTGGGATCCAGAAGAAGAACCTTTTCAGACATGGCTCCTGCCCTTTGGAACATGTTGCCACAGGATCTGTTCCCTCTCTTTTAGCCTTCAGGAAAAGCCTTAAAACCTGGTTATGCCAATTGGCACGGAGTCCTGAAGGAGAAGTTGTTGGCTGTAGGTGGTTATTGTACTAACAGAGAAGGCATCCCCACTTCTCCCTCCAAACCCTTGTTCTTTAGTTTGTTTCAATTTTGTAATGTTAATGTTTTTATATTTATAATTGTCAGATGTTTGGCTGTAAGCTGTTTGTCTTAAACATTGAGATGGGTGGCAAATAAATTTAATAAAGAAATATTTTGGCAAGATTAACCAACACAAACATTTAGACTTATATACTGTCCCTTGGGAGTGGGGTGGCCTATAAATTTTAACAATAAATATAAAACACCGCTTTACAGTGCTTTACAGCCCTCTTTAAGCAGTTTACAGAGTCAGCATTTTGGCCCCAACAATCTAGGCCCTCATTTTACCGACCTTGGAAGGATGGAAGGCTGAATCAACCTTGACCTGGTCAGAATTGAACTCCTGGCAGTGGGCAGAGTCAGCCTGCAATACTGCATTCTAACCACTGTGCCATCACGGCTCTTGCAACAGTCGTTCATTCATTTTCATTCCCAATTCAAAGAGCCACATGGTCTGAACCCTAAACATTTAAACAAATGTCTCCCATTATTTAGTTCTTCCTGTAATCTTTCAACACAACCCTCCTATCATTTTGGCTTGTACAGCATATCATCCCGAGCATTTTTCACTATTGAGGTATACAAAAGCAACTTTGTCCACCTTCAAGAAAAACCCTGTAGTCTCCTGGCAATGTGACCCTTGCAAACTACAGAAGAAAAGCACAACTCAATATTGTACTTCTCATGCTGGTGACCGGCCGGTCTCTTTCTCTCTGACATGAACCTCCACGGCAGAGATTGTGAATGCTGGTTTCAGCAGAAGCCTGAATACTGTATTTCAATGTTTGGGCAAGCAAAGATACTAGTGTAGTTACCCATGCTCTATGTATGAAACAACATTAGCAATGCTATGTGTGAAATATTAGGTCAGGGTTATTCTATCCAGTTTTTGCAATGAATTTCCTTTTTGAAGGTAGTGACTAAATAAAAGCTATGATACTGTCACCATTATTTCAGAGATAAGAAAATACTTGCTGCCCTTACTGGACAAAAAGTTCCCAACTGTTTTGCTATTGGCCCATCACCAAATGGGAAATATTTTCAAGCTTGTGAAAGGTTTTGCTTAAAAAGCATCATTCATTTCATCTTGGGCCTGAACCTCTTCCTTTGGGAATTTCTTTGCGTTTATCTGCTAAAAACATTACATATAAATCTAGCAAAGCAACATTTTTGTGAGCAAGGTAGAAAGGTTTGCTCATCCTAATCATATGCCCCATTAAGCTAAGCAGGCTTGATTATATTACCAATATAAGATTTTAAAAAACAACAATTTTAACATAAACTATCTGCCTTCTCTCTTCATGATTTGTTGAACTCCTTCTCACCATTGGGAAGTAGGTGGATTTAGTTAGATTTCTGCCATCTTGATGTTTTTATAGGTAGTCCTAGACTTACAAATATTCATTTAGTGACCATTTGAAGTTACAATATCAAAAGGACTTATGGCCATTTTTCATTCTATGACCATGAAGCATCCCCATGGTCACATGATCAAAATACAGACACTTGGCATATATTTATGAAGGCTGCAATGTCATAAGGCCAGGTGATCATCTTCTGTCAAGCAAAGTCAATGGGGAAGCTAGATGCACTCAACAATTGTGCTACTAACTTAATAACTGCAGTGATTCATTTGACAACTGTGGCAAGAAAGATAGTAAAATGTGACAAAACTCATTTAATAACTGTCTTGCTTAGCAATGGGTTTTTGTTTATAGATTATTCTTGTTATTAGTTTATAATATAAAATACAAAAATACAAAAGCAAATAATAGGAAAAACAGGGGAGGGAAAAGGGAAGAGAAAAGTGTAGAGAAAAGCAAAAAAGAAAGAAAAGACATTGCTTTCCGAATCTATCTAATTGGAAAAACCCAAAATCAAAGTTTCATTTTTTCCCCACCCCAAGCATAAAGTCCAGAAGCGGTTTCCAAGTAGAAACAAAAGTAATTGTGTTTTTTTCTTTTTTCAAAGCAGGCAATTTAGCCATCTCTGCTAACTCCATCAACTTTTCGAGTCATTCATCCTTCCATTTGGGAATTGAAGTGTCCTTCCATTTGTGTGCATAAAGTAGTCTTGCTGCCATCAACATATATAACATCGAAGTTTCACGTTTTTTTTCAAGTCTTTTTCATTAAACCCAAAAGAAAGGTTTCTGGTTTTATCTTTATATTCACTTTAAAAATCTTCTGTATTAGAACATGAATCTTACGCCAATATTTCATTGCTTTATCACATGTCCGCCATAAACAATAAAAAGCTCCTTCTTTACATTTGCATTTCCAAACTTCATTTGAAATATCTTTATACATTCTTGATAACTTGTCTGGTGTTAAATACCAAAGATACATCATCTTATAAAAATTTTCTTTTAAACTGTAATTTACTGTAAATTTTAAACTGTTTGTTCACATATTCTCCCATTATTCAAGCATTATATTATATCCAAAGTTCCTTGCCCACTGAATTATACAATGCTTTACACATTCACTTTCCAAACTCAAATTCAATAACATTTTATAGACCTTAGCAATAATATGTTAATCACTACCATGCAGTAGGATTTCCATTTCATTTTTAACAAAGTCAAACCCATAACTCTCTTTGTCTAATTTAAACCTTTCTTTGAATTGTAAATATGTAAACCAATGGCAGCCATGTCCTGCTTAGCAATGGAATTTTGGAGCTCAGTTGTGGTTGTAAGTTGTATAAATAAATTGAGATATAACAGAACAAGCCATATTCAGCTGCTACAGACTAACTTCTGAATATGCCTCCTAAAAAAGGAGAGAGAATTATAGTGTAGAATGCTTGTAGAAAGTCACACATTCAATCCAAGTCATGTCCAGTTACTAACAGGAAAGACTGTACTATTACCTTCTAGTGGACCACCTCATATTAACTATTAGGTGGAGTATGTTTACTGAAGTGGGCTAATTGTTGTTGTCTTAAATATGTGATTTTTTAATTGATGTTGGTGGATATTACATTCACAGATGTCTATGTGTGTATGTATAGGCAGGTAGGTAGGTAATAGCAATAGCACTGTATTTATATACCACCTATTAGGACTTGCAACCCTCGTTAAGCGGTTTACAATGTCAGCATATTGCCCCCAACAATCTGGGTTCTCATTTTACCGACCTCAGAAGGATGGAAGGCTGAGTCAACTTTGGAGCTGGTGGGATTCGATTCCCAGGGGGACCTGATCCCCATTTGTGATTTCCCCAGCCAGTTTCCAACAACAAGGGAAGTCCAATTCGCTTAACAACTGTGCGATTCATTTAACAACTGCAGTGATTTGCTTAACAACCGTGGCCAAAAAAAAAAAAGGATGTACAATTGGGCATGGCTCACTTAATAACTTAACAATCGCCTTGCTTAGCAACAGAAATTCTGCTCCCGATCGTCATAAGTCAAGGACAATGCGTGCAGCCCTTAAAGCTCTCGGGAAAGTTGTTGCGTCTTGATGGTGTTTCCTGGAATGACCGTGTGACAATGATTACATGTCAATCCAGGAAGTGCTGCAAAAAAAAAAAAAAATCAGTGAATTTTCTCTGCTGTGAATGTACTGGGAGCAACTCACTCACCCTCCTCAATCTGTTCTTGTTTTATGTCTCTACCCCACCCCTATTCACGCACTATTCTCAGGGGAGACTCCAGCAGAGAAGGCAGGAGAATTCTGTCTGGTGGGAGGGAAAAAGAGCATTTAATGGAATTACACAAGGGAAGCTTCAAAATTTAGAACGATGCCATTCCCAGAAGCTCTGCAATTCTGAAAGGAGGAGGTGTTTATGGAAAGTGTTTTTAATCTATTCTTCGGCTAAAAAGCCTACCCGTGCGAAGAAAGCTGTCCTGGACCACAGTTTTAACTGTTTAAAAAGACACAGTAGCAAAGGAAAAAATAAAAATCGAAAGAAAGCCTCAACAAACTCTTAATTCACACAATGCAGCTTTAACTTTGGGCCTCTGGCAATCAGCCATGTCATTAGAGATGAATGTAAAAGTGTTCAGTTTAAATCTGGACGTTTGTTGGATCGATATCCTGGCTCATGGGATGATTCTGCTTTTCTTAGTGACGACCCTCCGTTCTTCCTTGTGTCCGTAGCAGAGGATTGCCTGCCAGATCTTGTGCGTAATTTCTACTCACAACTCAGTGCAGGGTGGTTGATTGGTCCTGTGTGAGCTCTTTTGCACATTCTGAAGCACTTTATTCTTTGTCTCTGCAGCCCTAATGCATATCCAACCTATCTTTGGATAGCAGACGCTGGAAAAAGAGGTACAGCCTGGCCGATGAACCATTGGGCAGCTTCGAGATACAGGTGGCTGGACCTCATGGATCCTTGGCCTGGCTTACTGGAGACAATATGCCCTCAACTTACCCTTCGCTCTCTGTTAATTGCTGGGGATTCAGTTGAGTGTGAAAAAGAACCTCTTTTAGACCATTAACATTCCCCATGTTCACACTAAAGTGCGTGCTTTGCTCAGTAAAGAGTTATTGAGTGCGAATCTCACATCGGCACCTCCCTATATTCAGTTGGTTGATGGCAAAAAAAAAAGGAGAAAAAAACCCCACACAACAGCAGCATCCAAATCCCCAAGAATGGTCTAGCCCAGGGATGTCAAACTCAAGGCACGCGGGCCAGATCTAGCCTGCGGGGTGCTCAGATCTGGCCTGCAGAGCCTCTGTCAGTGAAAATGGAGCTCGGGCAGAGGTGGTATTCAGCCAGTTCCAACAGGTTCCGGAGAACCGGTAACAATAATTCGGAGAACTGGCAAATACCACCTCTGATTGGCTGACCGCATAGCCACGCCCACCAAGCCATGCCCACAGAACCAGTAGTAAAAATATTTGAATCCCACCACTGAGCTGAATGATAGAAAGTGATTAGGACTCTATATAATATAAAGAACCTGCTCTGATCACATTAATAGACAACCTACATCAGAAACTGGGGTCCTTGGAAATTTTGACTGAACCACATCAAAAGAGACCACAATGTGATATGTGCTAAATATAGCTATGCCTTTTAGCTCTTCATCTTAATTATGACCTTGGTGGGCCTTTTCACATGTTGAGTTGCAAGAATATGGATCTCATTTGTTTGGCACAAGACTAATATTGTTCGCAGGTTTGCTTCCCTCTAATTAGGCCATACAATGAATGGCATATGAGGTGAAAAGGTCTTTGCAGAAGAAAATCCTTGACACAGAACAGTACCAAGGTATTAGCTTAGCCCCAAGGCAACCTTTTATCACCAATCTTTTATCAGTCTTTAGCAAACTATAGATATCACAAATGTACAGTAGCTACATTCAACACACTCCCTTTAGAAATCATTGATGATAAATAAGGAAATATACCCTGTCATAAATGACTTTCCCCCTTGACTCTCATACCATAGAGGTTGTGCAGCAGGTCCCGTTGCCTTGATTGCCTTATAAATTCTTGAACTCTCACAATGTACTAATTTGTGTACCGGGAAGAGGAATATTGTCACATCTGCCTCTTAGGAATCTTCTAGTGAAGATAGTGTTTCAGGTTCCAAACAGGCAATAGCACTTAGACTTAGATACCACTTCACACTGCTTTACAGCCCTCTCTAAGCGGTTTACAGAGTCAGCATATTGCCCCCAACAAGCTGGTCCTCATTTTACCGGCCTCGGAAGGATAGAAGGCTGAATCAACCTTGAGCTGGTGAGAATTAAACTGCTGACAGTCAGCAGAATTAGCCTGCAATACTGCATTCTAACCACCATTCTAATCACCGCGCCACCTAAAAGAAAATATAACATAATAGCATAGAATAAGACAGCAATTAAGAAATACCACAAAATACTGAAGAATATAACATTACACAAGACAGAAATCAACACATAATCAAGAATAAGACAAAGAAAGAAAGACCTTACACATTTCTGCCCGGGCAAAAGGAAAGGGTCTGCTTTAGTGGTAAGAAGATAATGGGCAAGGAGTTGAAGGCATTCATGTGGAATGAGATTTGCAAGGTATGGGAATAAAAAGAAGGGATCCATTCCTGAAAGGAAAAGGTGGACACTGGTAGACCGGACTACACAGAAGCCATCTAGTGAAGCTTTCCATTCTTCCATGAATAGGAAAGACAAGAAGCAAGGACAGAACCAAACAGGTTTTGCAGTAACTATAGTAAAGACTGAGTACCAAGTAGTTCTCATTGAAAACCACAGTAATCTAGACTGGGATGTCTGAAGTTAGTTTAAGCAACAACCAAAAGCACCATCACAAACAAGCAGGTTAGGTTGCAGGGAGATGATTTTTAATACGACTGGAAGAAGCCTCTTAAGCAAGGAGAGCCTATGCCCAGCTAATTTTTGTGCATTAAATAGAGATCAAGCCAAAGAGTTAATCATACAATGTATGCTAGATATTATATATGATATCTACACCAGTTACTCAATTACCTAGTTTCTGTAGGACTACAACAGTAACATCTTTTCATAAATTATAAGCAACTTCCTATAATGCTTCACCTGCTGTGCTCTTGTAGCATGGAAGGGATCGAAACAATTACAGGCATAATTTTATGTAACAGTGCTTTAAACTTTTATGTTGAAGGAACATTGGAGGTCTTGAACCCTCTGTTCAAGCAGGAAACATTATACCATTGGGGCCCCAAGTCATTTGACAAAGCCAGGTCTTCAACCTCTTAAGAAATGTCAGTCTTTTAAAAGTCTGTAAAAATGTGGAAGTAACATATGTTCAGCAGCAATAGCAACAAATAAACACATCCATAATTATTTCAATATTTCCTTTTTTATCATTTTTATTAAAACTTTTCAACAAGACGATAAAAGCTAATACAAACTACTACAAGGTAAGGCAGAAAAGGGAAAGTAAAAATAAAATAAAAAGCAAAAGATGCAAGAAAAGGAAAAAAATTAAAGAAAAATAGAAAATAAAAAAACAATATAAAGAAGTGGCTTCTGACAATCTTCACAGAAGTTACATGAACAAATATATTTAACCTCTTCATTTAAAATTACATCATAATACTCTGTTTCTGTTATCTTTCCAATCTAATCATCAAAAGTCACAAGTTTATTTTTTTTCCATTGTTTTCATGCCAAGTGTCTATAACAGACTTCCAGTCCACAATAAATGTAGATAAAGTCTTTTCTCTTATCAAAGAAGTTAATTTATTCATTTAAGCATGTAAAAATGCAAGTAGAAAAATAGGGACCACCTTTCATGGGAAGGTAACAGCATTCCATGCGCCTTCAGCGTTTAGTCATGCCGGCCACATGACCACGGAGATGTCTTCGGACAGCGCTGGCTCTTCAACTTTGAAACGGAGATGAGCACCGCCCCCTAGAGTCGGGAATGACTAGCGCGTATGTGCGATGGGAACCTTTACCTTTACCTTATCAACTTCACCAACTTTTCCTCCATAGTGGGTAATGTTGAATCTTTTCATCTCTGGACACACAGTAAACTCACCGCTGTGATAATATACTGAAATAATCTTCCAATGGCTTTTAATTATCTGAATACGTCCAATGCAAAATCCATATGAGAGCAAATAATTTTATTAAGCAAAGTCCAAATACTTCTGCTAGTTCACTGTCTCAATAGTTTTTATTTAGTAAGGGGTGCTCGCTATTTTTCCTTTATGTACATTTTTCTTTTTTGACCTCTTTTCTTCCTCACCCAGTGGTGGGATTCAGCTGGTTCGCACTGGTTTACTAGAACCGATAGTTAACATTTTGTAGAGTTAAGTGAACTGGCTGATCCCACCACTGGCTGGCCTCCCTTGCCTGGTACCCCTACCCTCCCAGCCACTCCTCTTCTCGCCTGCTTGAGCCTCACCCACACTCTCACCTCACCTGCCTTGGCCCCTCACCTTGACATATGATGCCTGTCCTCACCTCGACACTGGAAGGCCAGGAGAGCAGAGTTCTCATTGGGTTCATCCTCCAACTCCACAGAAGAGGAAAGAAACAGATATATGCCCCTATCTAATGGGGAAGGTCATGCCTCTGAACATGTGCAGAGAGCCTTCCCAGGGAGACAGGTCGGTTGCTTAGATGGTTGCAGTAAGTCTTCCACACCTGAATGCTGCTAGAGCTGCACACTTCTGGTTTCCCTTCTACTCTCACCCCCCCCCCCAGAAGCTGCACCTTTTCTGCTCCACATGTGCTGTGAGTTTGGATGCTGGGAAGCAACTGCTAGCTGCACTCCATCTAGGAAGTTCTCCACCTTCCTCGCCCACCGTCCCAGGACTGTGGGGCCTCCTCCGGACACTCTAGCTACCTTGATTCACTCTGTTTTCAGCACAGCTGATCAGTGGGGCAGCCTGCCTCAGCTGTTTTTCTGCATAAAGGCTGCTGCAGGAAATTTGTTTCTTTAAAACACAAACTTCCTGCAGCAGCCTCTAGGGGGAAAAACAGATGAGGCGTGCTTCCCTGCTGATCAGCTGTACTGAAAATAGAGCAAATAAAGGTAGCTAGAGGCTCCGGGCGGGCGAGTGGGCATTTTTTTTTTTTTTTTACAAAAAACGACCGAACCGGTTCGCTGGCTCCACCCGAACTTAACAACCAGTTTGGGCAAACCGGTCCGAACCAGTAGAAATCCACCCCTGGCTGTTAATTATGAATATGTATGATTACATCATCTATTTCTTATGCATAAATCATTTTCTCCTCCTTTCTCAAATGTACAAATATGAGTGCATCCTTTTATCTTCAAGAGTTCCTTCCACTATTCTCTGGAGAGAATTTATCCAGGATGCACTCTTAACTCTGAGGCCTGTCCCAGTGACAGCAAATTGACATCCCTCAAGATCATAAGTCTGGAGAACCCCACAGTGAGATGCCCTCCAGAGGGTCAGACATGGAGGTTGCTATGCAGCAGGTAGGATGACACAGTAGCAACGATCCCAACTGGTCCTGTGAATGAATCTTCAAAAATAGAGCCTCAGACCTGGCTATTTGGGGAGCAACATCCCTAAAGACCAAAAGAGACTCCTGAATGACAATTGCTATAGCTTAAGCTATATCAACAGAAACTTGCAAGTCTTGCAAAAACTGAAACTCGGTACCTTGTCTGAGATACTTTCTCCAATTATATGTCTGCCTTGTTACTACCATATTATTTAGCACTCATATTATCTGAACAAACTATTTTTTTTTAATAAATCTTTATTGTTTTTTCTTTAAAAACATACACACATAAAAAAACAAAAACAAAACCATTATAAATACATATATACAAAGTGAGCATAATCAAGTAGATGAATCTTCTATTAGACAATATTATCCTATATCTCTTATACCTTTCAAACTATTGTTTAATATATTTCTTTAGCATATATCCATTATTTTTACCTATTTTTCTTTCTTTTTTCTAGCCATTTGGTAATAGTCACTTTCCTCTTTGTCTTTTAAGGTTAATGTTAGCCTATCTAATTCTGCACATTCCAGTATTTTATTAATCAATCTTTCTTCCATTGGCATATCTTCATTTTTCCATGCCTGCGCCAAGGAAAGTCGTGCCACTGTTATTATGTGAAGAATTAAATACCATATCTCTTTTTTTATTTTTTCTGTTGTGATTCCCAATAAAAATGTCTTTGGCTTTAAATCAATATAGATCCTTGTTATTTCTAATATCCACCTCCTTAGTTTGCTCCAATATTTTCTTATTTTGGGGCACGTCCATCACATGTGGTAGTACGTTCCCTCTGGGTGATTACATCTCCAACAATTTGGTTTTAAAGCGGGAAACATTTTTGCTAACCTGGCTGGTGGTAAATGCCACCTGTAAAACATCTCATAAAGGTTTTCTTTATAAGAGGTAGCTAAGGTTAGTTTTATATTTTTATCCCATATTTTTTGCCATTCATCCAGATTAATAGCATACCCGAAATTTCTCCCCCAGGCTATCATACTTTGTTTGACGCATTCCTCTTTCATTTTTAAATTTAACAAAAATTTATATATCTTGCTTAATAATTTGTCTTCTCCTCCCAGTAAAATTTGGTCTAATTCTTGTTGTTCCCAGTAGATTCCAAATTTTTCTGTATCTTCTTTGTATCTTGTTTTAATATGTAAGTATGCCCACCATTCTAAATTCAATCCTTGGTCCCTCAGTTCTATTCTTGTTTTTAGGACTCCTTGGTTATCCAGTATGTCTTTAAAGGTTGGACATTTCCCTGGGCGTAGAAGGTTCGGGTATACTATGGCTTCCAACACTGATACCCAGTTTGGGATTTTTATATAAAATTTTTATTTGACCCTCTTCCAATTTGTAAGTAATATTTTTCTCAAATAGTGTCTCTGGAAACTCCCTTGTTCAATACTTCTTTCCTCCCACATATATGTGTGCCAGCCCCTGTACAAGTTATGTCCCTCTATTGTTAGAATTCTTTTATTTTGTAATATAACCCACTCTTTGATCCAAGTCATCATCGCAGCTTGATTATACATCTCCCAATCTGGCAAGCTGAATCCTTCTTTTTTCCTGGCTTCTTGGAGTATTTTTAATTTTACTCTTGGTTTTTTTCCTTTCAAAATAAATTTCAATATTGTTTTATCAAATTCTTTAATATCTTTCTTCTGGAGATTTGCTGGACAATTTTGAAAAAGAAATAATACCGTTGGGAGTATGTTCATTTTTATTGCCACGATCCAACCCAGCGATAGTTGTAGCTTATCCCAATTTTCTAATTCTATTTTAATTTGTTGAAACAATTTTAAACAATTATCCTCTTTGATCATTAAACATTTTCCTGTAAGCCAGATTCCTAAATATTTCACCTTTTTGACTGTTTCTATTCCCAATTTTTGCTCTAATTGATTTTTTTGGTCTGGTCTCATATTTTTTATAACCATTTTAGTTTTTTCTTTGTTAATTTTTAGGCCCGCTATCTCCCCATATTCTTCAATTCTATTCAGCAATTTTAATCCTGAGTTTCTAGGGTCTTCACATATAAACACAATATCATCAGCAAATGCTTGTAATTTATATTGTTCTCTCTTGATCTCCAATCCCTTTATTTCATTGTCTTGTCGTATTTTCCTCAGTAGGGATTCTAACATTAGAATAAACAATAAGGGAGATAGCGGGCATCCTTATCTAGTTCCTTTACTAATTCTGATTTTGTCTGTTTCTTTCCCATTTAATAAAACCTTGGCTAGCTGGGTCGAATAAACTGTTTGAATCATCCCAATAAATTTCTTACCAAATTCCAAATATTTTAATTGTTGAATCATATAGTCCCAATTAACATTGTCAAAGGCTTTTTGTGCATCCAGAAATATTAGTGCCAATTGTTTTTCTGGATGTTCTTCATAATATTCCAGAGTATTTATTATTACCCGCAAATTGTTTTTGAGGTATCTTTTGGGTAGGAAGCCATTTTGATCTGTATGAATGAATTCATTTAAATATATTTTCAATCTTTCTGCCATTTTTGCCATAAAATGTTATAATCAACATTTAAAAGGGATATTGGTCTATAGTTAGTAATTAATTGTAAATTTGAACCTTCTTTCGGAATAAGTGTGATATATGTCTCTGTCCATGAATTTGGTATTTTTCCTTTGTCTAATACTTCATTAAAAATTTCTAGCATATGTTATATAAGACTTTCCTGCAAGACTTTATAAATTTCGGCTGGTAGTCCGTCTGTACCTGGTGTCTTCTTATAATTTTGCTTTCTGATTGCATTTTCTATTTCAAGTTTTGATATTTCTCTATCCATCAATTCTCTTATTGTTTCTGGTAGTTTTGGTAAATTTTTTCCTTCGAGATATTGTATAATTTTATTTAATTCTATTTCCTCTCTCTGATACAATTTAGCAAAAAAAGTCTTATACGATTCTTTTTTTCCCTTCACTATGGCAGACCATATCACCTTCATCATTTACTAATTGATGTATTTGTTTTTCCCTTCTTTCCTCCTTTAATCTATACGCTAACCATCTTCTCGTTTTATTGGCATGTTCAAAATAATTCCGCTTTGCTAATTTAATTTTCCTTGCTATTTCCTCTTGTTCCATGAGGCGTAATTTGTGTTTTTTTAAGTCTCTTCCTTTTTTACTTTTTTGTTTCCTGGCTCCTCTTGTAATATCAATTCTGCTTTTCTAATCTCCTCAACTAATCTATCTCTATCCAATCTTTTTTCTTTATTTTTCCTCGCTTTGTGTTTAATGCATAAACCTCTTAAAAGGGCCTTTGCTGTGTCCCACATAATTTGTATTGGGGTATCCTCCTTTCTATTCTCTTGAAAAAACAATTTCATTTCTTTTTCTATCAGTTGCACTATTTTATCATCTTTCAGGATATTTAAATTTAATCTCCATCTGATTGATCTCTTATTTCCTTTCCATGTTACTTTAATAGGACTATGGTCTGCCCATATATTCGTTGTAATATCAGCAGAGTTAACATTCATTTTTAACTCAGAGGTGGCCCACACCATGTCTAATCTTGACCATGAGTCATATCTCGCTGAATAATAAGTAAATTTGTCTTGTTTCTGATTTAATTCTCTCCAAACATCTAATAATCCAAATTCATTTATCATTTCGTCAAACATTTTCGGTAATGTACGTCTATTATTTTTGCTCTGTTCTTTTTTGGCTTCATAGTCCTTTTCTTTATCTCTAACGGCATTGAAGTCACCCAGAAGGAGCATGTGTTCATAGTCAAATTTTAACATCCTATCATACAAGTTTTTATAAAATTCTTTTTGATTATTATTTGGTGCGTATATGGCCACTAATAATATAATTTTTTGACAAATCTCCACCTCTACCATTAACATCCTATTTTCCATGTCAGCATATTTAAATTTTGAGTGAATATGTTCTTTAACATATATTACTATCCCCCTCTTTTTTGTGTCATACACAAACTATTTCATGAGCAAAAATCCACCTTGTGCTCAGGGGTTCAGTTTCATGGAAGTCAAATACACAACTTCACCATGATTCAATCTCCTCAGTGAATCACAACAAGCGATACAAACATGTTTTCCATTCTGCTGCACGAAGAGAAGCTGTAGCTAAGTGGGGAGGGCAACGGCGTTTCCTTGCAATTATCAGAAGAACAGTCATTCTTTATGGATCCCCCTTGGATTTCTAGGCACAAAAATCTTCCAAGATAAAACCTACTTTACAAAATATGTCTGAGTTTTTCCAGATGGGGGCACAGCATGTCACCTTGCAAAGAGCAAACTTGTGGGTTTGGAGACACTCAGATGCCTTTGTTGGCTCTTTGGTCACAGCCCAAAGAATTGTTGATATAAATTTGCCCTGGAGCCATCCAGGGGACACAGATGGTGTCTGCTCTGCTAAAGCTCTGGTGAGATTTCAAGAGCAACCTGAAATTCAGTTTCTGCACAAAGCTTGATTTCTGTTCTAGGAGGGAAGAAGACAAGAAAGACCGGGCAGGAGTCATGCTATTTCTGATGCTGATGCTCTTCTGGCTCCTGGCTCCAACTTCTGTGAAGAGGCTGCAAACCATATGTGTGCTGAGGAATTATTTCAAATTACCTGCAAACTACTATAGGCCTGGTGATCTCTTGATGGGTGGGAATTTGCCTTTGGGAATGTCTTATCTGTCTAGTGTCCCAGACTTTCAAAATGACCCATTGGAGTGTCTTGTACAAAATATGTAAGTTTCAGCTGGAGGGTTGCTGCCCCAAAATCCCCCCCAAAACAGTGAAGCAAACTATAGCAGAACACACAAGGTTCCTGTAATGTTCCCCAATCTTTTTCTCACTACAGAGCCATATCCAGTAACTACCAGGAGATCCTTGCATTGATGTTTGCTGTCTCTGAGGTCAATAAGGATTTTCTGCTGCTCCCCAACATTACCCTTGGCTTCTACATCTATGGCTATTTCCAGAAGGAGATATATATTTCCTTAAACAGCCTCTCCATGCTCTCCTCACAAGGCCAAGTGGTTCCTGGTTACAAATGTGACCTGCAGGACATTCTGCTGTCCATCATTGGTGGTCTCAGTGCCAAGTCCTCAAGGCAGATGGCCTCCATCTTCAGTATCTTTAAGGTCCCACAGGTAAGAGAACTCTGTTGAATGGATTATGGAGTAGACAAAGATCAGAAGAATACTCAGAAGACAAAGTGGAAAGCAAAGGTAGTTTTCCAGGCAACGGGAGAACATCATGAGCATATGATTCTTAATTTATTCTTTATTAAAGGGTAGCCATCCTTTTAGTGCCATTTTTTCTCTGCATCAGGTTTCTTCTCATGTCTTCTCACATATCACAACCAGTCAAGGTGTGTAACTGGTGGCTCTCCCTACGAAGAGAAGGAGATTAAGCTTGCCGCTCAGAGTGAGTCAGCCTGACAGGTGGAGCAAAAGCCACACAGTGGTGACTCCTAAAGTCAGCATAAGACTTTACTTTGAAAGATGAATCTCATTTCCTCCAGCTAGGTGTTGGCTTTGAGTTGTCACAGGGAGAGAGAAGAGTTTATCCTTCCTTCTTCTGGATTAATCCCAAAGAAACTCCTCAATATGCAGGTTTAGTTCAGCTGCTCCTGTATTTCCAGTGGAACTGGGTTGGGCTGGTGGCCCCTGAAGACGAGAGGGGAGAACATTTCATCTCAACTCTGTCACCAATGCTCCAGGAGAAGGAGATCTGCCTGGCCTTCAATGAAAGGTTGAAATTCGATGATTTTGCGATTATACTGAAAAAAATACTTCTTCTTAACAGAATGCTAATACTGCATTTTTGTTCGGTAGTCTATTCTTAATAGAGTCAAGTCATAATTTTTAGTCTCTTTTGTATTTAATGTCCATCTCTTCTTTAAGATAAGCTGTTATTTTTTGCCTTTCTGCCAGATTCATCATCTTGCCAACCATTCTTCTTCTGGTGGTATTTATTCTCTCTTCCAGTATTGTCCCCAGAGTAGTCTTCCTGCCATTATAATATTAAGCATCAATTTCATTTCTACATTAACCAAGATTATGAAATATTCCCAACAAAAATATTTGTGGTTTAAAGGGTATATTTTTTAAAGTATCTTCTGTGCTATTTTCCAAATTTTTATCCAAAACTCTTTAGCTTTACCGTATGACCACCACATATGAAAATATATTCCATTCGTACATTCGCATTTCCAACATTTGGGTTTCATTGTTTTATATATATATACATGTTGCCTAATTTGGATAATGAAACATCTGCAAGAAAACAAGCAAGCTCAGAGAGCGCGAAGGACCCCTCAATTTGGAAATTAAGTAATGAAGCATGTTCATTGCTTAGGTCATCTCAAGAATTTCTCTTTTCTCTTTCAGACCATCCCCTCTGCCAGGTGTGGCATGAAGAGGTGCCATGCAGGAGAGTGGAGGAGAGTTCCAGAGGGAGAGCAGGTTTGCTGCTACCAGTGTGACGCTTGTCCAGAAGGGACCATTTCTAATCAGACAGGTAGAGCAGACTTCAAATGTGGACCTTCCATGATCAAGGAAGCCATTCAGTAGTTCAAAATATTTGCTTGTTATTGTTGTTGTTTTTGGTAAAATTGACATGCATTCATACTTTTCAGCAGAACCCTTCAGTTTATAGATCTAAACTACCCCAGAGGCCACCTTTCCCGATCCTCAGCTATTTCATGCCGGACAGTTTCAGCATAGAATTTATGAATTCCCAACCTGCATTTTCACTCCTAC
>JANHJO010005033.1:42695-61510 GCA_032468235.1 Pseudoxyrhopus heterurus | reverse complement strand
AAATCGTTCCAGACTTGATTGCAAGAAATATGACTTCAGCAACAGAATAGTTAATGTCTGGAACACTCTATCTGACTATGTTGTCACAGCCTCAAATCCTCACAGCTTCAACCTCACACTGTCCACTGTGGACCTCTCATCATTCTTAAGGGGCCCGTAAAGGGGGCATGCATAAGTACACCAGCGTGCCTACTGTTCCTGTCCTACTGTTCCCTTATCTACCTATATATACTTTCTTTGCTCATGTTTATGTTTTTTCCCCACTTTATCTATATATATATATGTGTGTGTGTGTGTGTGTGTTGACAAATAAATAAATAATAAAAAACTATCAATTTCAGCAACGGGAATATAGAAAAGGAAAAGTTGTTTGAAAATCCAATCCTGCCAAATTTCAATATTGTGGTTTATTTTGTCAGTGTCTCTTGACAAAATGTAGATCAGAAATACGTTTTCAGGGGTATGTTTCTTGGATATTTGTCAAATGTATTTGTCAAATTTACATACCACCCATCTCATTCACAGAGTGACTCTTGCAATGTACAATTAAAAACAGAATGAGTAAGATACATCTAAAATGATTCTTGTGAGCCATATAATTATGTTTCTCCTTCAGATGCAAACTATTTCTAATATACGTGGCATTTGTTGTAGAACAAAGGCCCCAAACGTTTTGGGCACCAGAGACAGGTTCTGTAGAGAAAGGTTGTTCCGTGGACTGAAGGGGGTGTGGTTTGGTATGCTCCCTGCATCCTGCAGTTGTGGCTTCACCTGTTTGCGTGGCCCAGTTTCTGGTATGCTGTGAACTGGTATTGGTCCACGGACTGCAGGTTGGGGATCCCTGTTATAGAAGCTTTCCACTTCTTAAAATCATTTATTGCTCATGCACAAAAAAAATGTAAAGCAAATTTAAATTTGTGGAGTTTAGAAGGGACATACTGGAGCCGTGGTGTTAGAATTTAGTGTTGCAGGCTAACTCTGCCTACTGCCAGGAGTTTTGATCTTGACTGGCTCATGGTTGACTCAGCCTTCCGTCCTTTCGAGGTCAGTAAAACGAGGACTCAGATTGTTGGCAGAAATATGTTGACATTTGTAAACCACTCAGAGAGTTATGTAAAGCACTATGAACCAGTATAAAGTCTAAGTGATATGGCTATGGCTACATAACTAGGGAGTTTGCCTTATTAAGGTTGTCAACACATTAAAAAAATAAATTTTGTTATATTGCACATTCTCATTTAATGAAAGTTTTTTCTGTAAAAAATTAGAATAAGTTACAAAACTGGCTTTATGAAATTTATTTTTTTGCAATAATCATGTAATATTCTATACTATTTAATATAGTATATTTTATGGTGACTATCTTATTTCTCAAGGAAGACATTTCAGGGGCCTTAAAATAGAACCCTTTCAAGGAAAGAGGAAGGAGGAGAGAGGGAGAAATATAAATAAGATATAAGATTGATTGGCCCTATCTAGCCCCTGTATCTTAGCTCTCCAATTCTGGAGTTCTGATAGAAGCTCAAAAGAGAGATATGTTATGGTTAGATCACCTCTTCTGGATCTATTCCAAAGCAGGTCTCTGTGATCTGTCAGGTCCAATGGTCTCCCATTCTTGGAGCTGCAACATATAAACCCTCTACTCACTGCATTGTTCACAATAGATGCAGGGGTGTCAAACTGGCGGCCCACAGGCTGGATGCATTAAATGCAGGCCACACCCACCCAGCTCCTCAAAGGGGAAAAACATCATTATACGTCATATAACGGCAACGTGATGCTGTGAGTTTGACACCCATGCAATAAAGGGACAGAGGGACAAATTAAAAAACAAGAGCAACAAGTGTAAAGGTACTGCTGTTTTTCTATCCTAAGCATATGAGTTTGGGATCTTGTCACTACAGCTGGCTGAGTTGCTTGATGATATGTACTGTATTTTTTTTACACTATTCAAATAAGCCAAGTCTTTAAAAGCAGAGACATTAAAAGGCTGCAGCAGACATCACCTTCCACTGAATAGGTTTGAAGAAATGTATAAAATGGTTAGGTTTTAGTAACAGTCTGTATTCCTCTAATTCCTTCATCTTGCACCTGTCCAGAATACATTGCTGGTATGAAGATGATTTAAGCTTGCATGTCTCATCTATTATATTTCTCATTAAGTACCATTCACAGAGCATTAGATTATCCACACATGAAAAGCCATAGTAATTGTCTTTATTTTTTACATAACAATGAAACCTTAATTAAATTATGCAAGAAAATATAGGAAGGCCGAAGTCACATACTAATAAAGTTTTGAAGTAAGTATTTATTCATGTTAATGGAGAATATCCTTAATCCGAGGTCTGAGATCAAATGTAAGTTTCATTAAGCCGTTTTGGGAAAAAGGAAATGCCTTTTATTTCTGCTTCCTTCTAAAACCCTGTTTTCAAAATCACAGCTTCATTGCTGGACTACACATGAGTAATTTCAGAGACATATATTGCATGCAGACCAGATATAGCGGTCCTATTTCCACTGATTCAAAATCCTATCTCTCTGGCAAAATTTGAAAGATGTCAGAAATCTGTTGGAACATCTGGATTAGGTTGTCTCAGCCAAGGAGGAAACTATAAGGGGAAGGAATCAGCTAATGCTTTGGGATAAGATGCTACCTTCAGAGAATAACTGGCAACTTTAGAACCACAATGCATATTTTAATTCGCTCTCAGGGAATCACAGTTTTTCTTAGTAACAGTATGCTGAAGAGAGCAGTGAAATTGTTCCTTCATTGGTAGAATTCAGTTGCAGGTAATTCTGAGAAGAACAATATCTTCTCATAATCTTCAGATAATTATTGTTCTATTATTTTTCATCCCACTCTTATTCAATTTGTTTTAATATATTATTTTTGAATGCATTATGCTGGATATATATATATATATATATATGCAATTTATTTTAATTAAAATATTTTAAAAATATTTCCATAGAGCCTATACAGTCACATATAATCTAATTGGGTAATTTAAATTCAGCTTGATAGTTAAGCAAATCCTGGTCCGAGTGGAGTATAACTTTTCAACTTTGTAATAGTAAATACCTGAAAATTTGTATTCGTATACCTATAAATCAAATATACAACCCTCCCAATGGCTCTGAGTGATGTGCAAGTTAAAAATATAAACAAAAACCAAAAGCTAAATAAGGAAATAATCTGAAGACTCTCAGCATGTTAACAGAAATTCCAACGAAAGCACATAATTCCCTAATCATGCATCTGGGAAACAGCCAAGAACTATTTCAAGAAAGACATGGTTGGGGCAATCTGAATCTCTAGAGAAATGCCATTACAGGTAGCAATTGCTATGATGGAGAAGGTGTACCATCGTAATTCCACCAGATAACCCTGCTTGATGGATGGGATCTGGACCATAGCCACCCTCTCAGACTTCACTGAAACAATAACTAGGCCATGGTACATGAAGGGCTTTATAACAAACACCTTGAATTGCACATTGAGGCTTACTGATAATATAGCAGAAGTGGTGCACTGACATATCAAGATTATAACCATAATTCCCCTACCCAATTCTATTCTGGGCTAATATACCTTCTGGGCAGCCTTCAAGGCCAGCCCGATTTTGAATACATTGTAATAGTCCTCAGGTGAGGTGACTAACAGGGGTGACTGAAAATGTAATCCAGGTCCAGAAAAGCAGACAATTGGAATATCATATAAATATGCAAAAAAAAGTTCCCCATTTCCACCCTAGCTGCCATCTCTTTTTGAGTTCAAACTGAGTCCAGAAAGGACCCAAACTCTGCCCTAGTTTTGTCTAGGGAAATGTTTCTCTTTCAGAATTAAAGATGGAAAGTCCGTGATAGTAGGGGAACCAGAAACACAAAGCTAACAAGAGTAATTATAACAAAATAATAAGTCAAAAGAAACCCTCTATTCAAGGGTTGAATTTAAGTCTGTTCCTCTCTGTCCACAGCCCATTAGCCTTCGGACCCTGGGACAAAACTTCAATAGGATCATTTGATTGGCCTGAGGTTGAGATATATAGCTGGTTATCATCAGCTTATTTGTTATATCTGATGACCCCATTGCCATTGTCTTTAATGACCATTGTCTTATTTTCTCAAATAAGCATTTATCTTACTGTTAAAATTTGTCAACAGATCATTTACATATGAACAACACATCACTTGTATGATATGTAGTGCTTATAGAACTTATATGTATATAATATGGCATACCTTTCCTAGACATCTCTAAAGAGAATCTCAAGCATCTTGAAATAAATAACTGATCTAACTGATGAAATATTTATAGTACCTCTCTACAATTGGGATGCTAACAGTATTTTGTAACATGATGGGAAGCAGACTGATGAATCCAGATGTGAACATACAACACTTTAATACATTAATATAGTCCATGGATGATTTTACAAATCAGAGATTTCATTTCCTGTTTATGTTTGACTTATGATAGCTAAATAAAATCCATTTCCATACATAGATTTATACTGACATTTAGCAGAAGTTGCATTATAACATGGTATACATTCTTGATGTATTTATCATTCCCTGGCTAAAGTAGTTTAATCATTACTGCATGATTGGACATACACTTTCCAGTAATACTTCTCTATAGATTTGTTTTCAGGGAAATAACTAACAGGTATTTAGAATATATGTCCCCCAAAGCCTTTAAATTACAGGTTATTTATTGCAGTTTTATGCTTAATATTCTTATCATTAATTCTTTGGCATATTGTTCTACGGTAAATTGTGTACTTTTTGGTTGGAACCAGACAATTTTCCAAAACATGATTTTGGAAAGTACTGTATGTATGTATGTGTAGATATATAAATATATATAACCTGGTTTTTTATTCCATTGCTGCAGTATGGAACAATTTTGGCTGTTATATTCCTTATTTGCAGCACTGCATAATATGCAGCAACAGCAGATATAAATTTGGCATAGAGTTTTATTGGGTCACATGATGTCATTACCTGCTTCAAGAAGAAAGAAGCAGTGTGGTGCATAAAATAAACCAATCAGGTGTGGCCTGTTTAAGCTCAGCTTTGAATGAGTTCATTTTTAGTGGGTCTGAAATTCTGTAAAGTGACAGGCAGAATCATTTGGCTCATAGATCACTGATGGAGTTGCAGGATGATAGATCAGATGTAAAACAGCATGTGTGTATATGTGTGTGTGCATGTGTGTGTGAGAGAGAGACAGTGTGAATGAGAAGGGAATGCTAAAAATTAAAGTAATGAAAGCTATGCCCTAGTTTTCAAATAAACGATAAAGTCATTTATATTTCTGTTATGTATATAAAAAATAAGATATAAGAAGATACAGATAAACAAAGCTCCCTCAGACCTTTAGATTCACAATTGTATAAAGGTGGCTAGCACCTCCTGAAACCCATGTAATGCAATTTAAAATTTTGCTTTCTTGTGCATTTGTGCAGATTAATGGCTAATTATATTATAGTGGTAGTTAAAGGATCTGAAAATTAATCTAAAGTTCATACAGAATGCTATCATCTTAAAACAAGTTTCATGTAATTTATTTTTACTGCAAATCCATTGCACACACTGTTAATACAGTGCCTGAAACTGCTGTCCAGTTTCCCAGTGAAAAAAGCCTTTTGTTTTACTGCCATATTCTCGAGTGCCTTCAATTTCTTTTGCACTTATTTGGGCAATGATTTCCTCTAATTTTATTTTATGTTGGTGAAGGATGTCATTATTATTGTTGCTCTTCTGTTCTGCATTTCTCCCCATGCTGCTACCAGTCTCACGTTACCAATCTCAGCCTGAAGAAGGCCTCTTGAACGGACTTCCCAATGATGTCCTTCCTGGAACTAGAAAGAAGAGAAAGATCAAAGGAAACATGGTAAAAGTCTTTCAGTACTGGAAGAACTGTCACAGGGAAGAGGGAATAGCACCATAACGCCTGAGAACAAGAAAAGAAGCAGTGAGTAGAAGCTCATCAAAGGGAGATTCAACCTGGAAATAAGAAGGAATTTTCCTACAGTGAGAATGATCTTCCCCATAGTGAGAATGATTAATCAATGGAACAGCTTATCTCCCAGAGTTATGGGTGCTCCATCATTGGAGGTTTTCAAGAAAAGATTGGACAATGATTTGTCCCACATGGTATAAGGACTTCTGCCTTTGGCAAGGACTGGACTAGAAGACCTGCAAGGTCCCTTCTAATCTATTATTCAATCTGGTATATATTGTCTTGTAAATAAGGTAAATGGAGAACAAAGCATACCTTGTGTATGCAAATATTAGCCAGCATTGTTTCTGTCTTAATTGATTGATTGATTGAATAAATGAATGAATAACAAATGAATTCCCATAAACAAGACTGAAATTAGTTACCACGAGTCTACTAATTTCAAATATTTGTAATAGTGAGTAGGAATTCAGAAAAAAAATTCTAGGTTTCTCTCTCATCTGTTCCTGAATAATTTTAAATTGGATGAATCCATCTTGTAGGTCCAATTTAATTTTTTTTTTCTCAGAAGTTTCCCTTTACAAACTTTCCAGAGGAAAGGCAGATATTGAAGTCGCAGCCTGCAAGCATGAATAGCTTTGCACAAGGAGGGAGAATCACTTTGCATTCATTATGGAAGGGTAGCATGTGACTATATGCCTACCGTCCCTGTCCGACTGTTATCCCTAATTACTTATATATAATTCTTGTTCATGTTCTATGTTTTCCACTTTTATATGACTATGTATGTTTTTGACAAATAAATAAATAAAATAAATAAATATATGGCAACCAAATTGAATCTGGTCTGAGCTTGTTTGATTCACTTTCTTAAGATTCATGTTCATTAGATATCTCACAAGAAATCAGCTCTTACAAAGCATCACTTTAAATAAGTCTGTGGTTTCTAAAATTTATGTCAGTATAGATATCATTTGTCTTGAATTTCTACAATTACAGATGAAATTGTACTAAGCTGAATATCAAACAGTATATGCTGAGTAATAATTTTCCTACTCATCTACTTAAACCCATTGCGAGCTTTTCACCAGTGGCTCTAGAATATTTTTGAAGATTAAGTATATTCTTCAATTGACTAAGTATAGTCAATTATATATTTCATAATTGATTATATTTTTTCCTCAACTGTATACATGTTTAAACCCACCAATTGTATCTAAACTATTGTTTTAGACTATGGACAATGAAATGTGGAGTCCTTGCGCTCTCTGAGTTGGTTGTTTGCTGCAGATGTTTCATTACCTAACTAGGTAACATCATCAGTGCTAGTGAGTGAGGGGTTTGCTCCCTTTCACATACTATAACTTGCCCTGGCAAGGTTGGTGGGAGTGTGATTTTTTTCTTTGGTAATTCCTTGATGAGGCTATTGTTTTTTCTTTGACTGTGTCTGGTATTAATCCCTGTTTATGTGGGTCTTGGTGGTTGGAAGTGATATGCTCTGGTATTTTTTGTTTCTTTTCTAGGTTTTATTGACTCTTTGAATTTATATATGTTTTATTTCTATGTGTCTATTGATTTCTCTGAATGCCAAATTTTCAGAAATTTAGGTTTGGCTTGGTCTAGGATGTTAACAGTTTCCTACTTATGTCTATGTGTTGTGAGCCTAGGAGTTTCCATTGTGTATGCTGACTGCTAATGTTCATGGCTGTGTTCTGCTCATTTTCTCCCTTTCTGTCCTACATAGTGGTTGTCATGTTCCTTAACTGTATGTTGTATATGACTCCTGACCTTCTTCCTGAACTACTTAGTCTTTTGGTTCACTTAAGATGTTTTGGAGGACTTCAGTTGGTTTGTGAACTATGATAATGCTGTGTGATTCTAATAGTCTACTGGTTGTTTCTCAGTTGTTTTTGATGTATGGTAGTGTTACCATTTCATAGCTTGTGTTGGTTGTGCTGTAGTGGGTTGAGTGGTCAGGCACTTTTTGATAAAGTTACATGGGTATCTATTTTATTGGAAGGAGTTATATGGGAAGTCTGTTTCCTTTGGTGTTCTGGGTTGCTGCAATGCTGCGGTGCATTTTACTCATCTAAATAATATTTTTGTAAAGCTCCTCTTTCTAATCCCTAACAACTATTACCCTTCCTGGATAGCTTCATCAACAGAGAAAATGACAACAAATTCGAAAGAGAAGGCTCTTGAAAAACAACCTACACTAACCAAATTGTTGTGAAAGTAACAGCCCAAACTCCCACAGGAAGAGCTGTGTAAGAACATTATTTGGACAAGTACAGACATTTGGTATTATTGCTATTATTAATCAGAGCTAAAACCAGATTTAAGAGGAGTTTAACTCAACCTATTGAAGTGAAATTGAGTTTTATTATCTGACTGCCTTGCCAGTTATCATGTTTTCCTGCCAGTGTCTGCATTTCAGTTAGGATTTTTAATACTGCTTCTTTGCAGTACGACAGAATGATATTAACATCATTTAAGAATGCCAGTCTTCTATTTATAATGGTCTCCAATAATTTCAAACCACTGCTCATTGAAAATTCTATGACAAGCCACAACTGGAAAATGTGATCAAGAATCTGGTGAAATATGTCTCTGCCACTTTTTCAATGGCTTAACAAAGAAAACAGAAGATATATATTGTTTATTGAAATGCAAGGTGGAGAGAAGAGTAAAACCAAAAGTCTATAATGTCAGGGCAAAAGGGATATTAAAGAATCTATTCATCTTGCTAATGTTCTAATTTTCTTTAATTAAATGAAACCTTTTGATTTATTTTAATTAGCCATAGGATTGCGCTTGTGACTTACATTATGCACATAGTGAATATTAAACAAGCTGCTAAATAATAAGATGGTTTATCTCAAAAAGCATAAGGAACACAAATGAATTTCCCAATGCATAAAGCAAATAGTATTGTAAATATTTGGAAGTTTTCCATTGAAAACATGCATATCAAAAATATTATTGACATATTCATCCTGATTCAATTTTACTTCTGTATATTATACAAAGTATTCAGAGCAGCTTGCTGTCAAATTACAGTATATAATTCAGCAGAAGTGGATATGGGTGTAGTTTACTATTGAAAATAATATAGTATGAATGCATAATATCTGAATCCAAATGCACATTCACATTTAGATATCATTCATGCACTACTGTACTTCCAATATATTGTAGGTGGAATCATATATTGCTACTAGTGCCAAGCAAAACATTTGTAGGAGTGTTTTGCAAAACATGTTAGCATGGGTGAAGCACCTTATTTGAATCATTAAAGCTGATATATACTTGAGAAGACTCATTTGTTGCTTTGAGGAATCTCCTCCACTATTTATATATCTATGAAAGCACAGTATTTTACTAATGCTTCATATGGAAGTGTTTTGTATGTGTGTAGGCACATACAAATGACTGGAAACAGCCTTCAAAGCAAAAATATAAGTTTCCAAAGAATGGGGAAAGTACTTTTATTATTTCACATTTTTAAATAACACTTGAATGCTTTGCTAAAGCTCCATTAGATAATTGTATCAACTGACTGCTATGTAATTATAAAACTGTGTGTTATTAAATATAGCTATACTTAAAGGGCATATCTAACTTTTGCAATAGCTTGCAAGGTATTTTGTCCATAATTCAGGCTACTACATCTTTTTATTGGAAAATTACCCTGCTGCTTTGCCTTCCCAGGTTTCTGTTCCAAGAAAGCAAGTACTTTTTGTTCTATGGCTTGGTGTATATGTACATATACTCACATACATACATGTGTACATTTAATGTTTATATGGATATAGACATGAATATATAGAAAATTAATAGACCAAAATACATATGTATGAAAGCATGACCAACATTAAAATAAAGAAAAAAAATTCTGCGGCCTCTAATATGTAAAAGTGCTGTAATCCTGCAATAGATATTGTAATACTACTCTATCACACAGAATTTTGCTGATTTGAAAAATCATAGAATTTTTTTAATTACTGTTTTTATGTCTCTGAGATATATACTTTTCCTTTTTAAAAAAAATAAGTCCAGTGGTATACCATTTCATCGTTTTAATGTACTATGAAATTATGTTACTTAAAAAATAGAACAGGAAACTGTACTTGATAATTTTTTTCACACAATGACTTGTCTATTCTTGCCATCCAAAAATTGCTAGGCCTATACCAGCAATGGGACAATTTGGTAAAGCACAAGTACAAATACAGGAAATAGAAATATTGGGCTAGTATTTTTTTTAATATATTTTTATTGTTTACATATAAATATATTGAATACAATGTAATTGGCCATGCCATTCCAATTGCCATAAAACAGAAGTAAAAAAGAAATAGCATATATGCAAATATCTATATACAAATTTTTGTACAAAAATTTCTGACCATCATATAATATGTCAACTTCACTATCATTCTAATACTTACATTTCTTTATCAAGAATACAAACAGTGTCTCTTTCCAAATCCCCCTCACCTAATTCTTTTGTCCCATTTCAACAATCGGTTAGCCACCACTGTTCTATAATATCTCAAGTCTTAAAATGGACACCTAACATCAAAAACATCATCAAAAACACACAACAAGAAATGCTCTTTCTGTACCAATTCAGAAAGCTTAGACTGCCCAAAGAGCTGCTGATTCAGTTCTACAGAGGAATTATTGAGTCTGTTATCTGCACCTCTATAACTGTCTGGTTTGGCTCTGCAATCAAACAAGACAGACACAGACTTCAACAGTTAATTAGAACTGCAGAAAAAAACAATTGTTACCAACCTGCCTTCCATCGAGGACCTGTATACTACACGAATCAAAAAGAGGGCTGTGAAAATATCTACAGCCCCCTCACATCCTGGACATAAATTGTTTCAACTTCTACAAAGTTGCTTCATTTAATGATCCACAATGAGAACCAGTTTATGGCATTTCTAAACACTTTGGTGACAAAACATTATTACCACAAATGGAAATATCCTCGAAATATATACAGGGCTGTATATATTGTAGCTGCCAAAATAAAAATGGAATTTCTTCATTTCATGAACAAAAGTGTAATGGAATGGTAGATCAGTTTTACTTCACTATATTGGGAGCCCTCAATTTACAACCATTTGAAATTATGATATACCCCACTCCCTAAGGTACCAACAATCCAAATTCAAAGTTCCCACGTACGGCCTTCTCCTGTGGTCACCTGATTGCATTTTTGTCACTTGGAACAAACCCGCATTTATGGCTATTTGCAGCATCTTACAGTCACATGACTGAAATTTGATTTTTTTTTTTTTTGCTGGATGGCAGCATTGGGCTGGATATCAGGCCATTGCAGACTTAACAGCTGCAGTGTTGGCTTAATGGCTGCAGATTTGCTTAATGACCATGGGGCCATTAATTGGGTTGGGCATATGATGACCTGCTTAATGACTGGCACAATTTACAGCCACAATTCAAGACTACCTGTAATTAGTGGATAGAAATGATTATTTATTAAATTTATATGTCACCACTCTGTCAATTAACTCTGGATGGCTTACAATATCATAAAATCAAGTACAAAATGTTAAAGCATTAAAACATTAAACTACTAAATGTTCATCGTAAATGAGGGAAGCAGACAGATTATGAGATTAAATCAGGAAGTAGGAATATTGGGTTTTCCAAGGCTTTGTTTCCATTTATCAGCACTGGTTTTCCAATGGAACTCCTTTGCTTAATAGTACAGTCAAAAGCACAGTAATTAGCCTGCCTCTTCTAGTGATAGTAAAATATGTTCTTGTGTACTAGAAGAAGAATTCAAAACCAGGAGAGAAAGGAGTAAGACATCATCTTGTATGAAGAGTTTCCAGATGACATTAGGATGTCATTAACAGTGAATATAGTTAACGTGTAACCAATTTAAGCCTGTAACGAAATTATTCAGTTCTACCATGTAAACTGTGAGATAAAGCCTAATTTTGGAAATCAAATTAGTTACAGCAATTTGATTGATCTTATTTAATTTTCATTTGGCTTAACTATCAAATTCAGCAAAGAACATTTTTTTCTTTGGAAATAATTAAATAAATTTAATTACTAAATAAATATATGTTCTTTTATTCAGCCAGTCATTCATTCTTGCTTAGGCACCTTTCAAAATAGTGGATTACAGTATAAAATAGTATATTTTGTCTGGCTAAAATAAATGTAATTTTAAATATTTTCAACATTAATTATCAAGATAATTATATAAATAAAAGCCAGGTACAACCTTTCTTTTTAAAAAAAAAAATCTCTTAAAATAGTCACATGTTCCTTGAAAGTGAATTCTATAGGAAGTGTCCATCACAAAAAAAGTTCCGTTTTTAATTCTAGATGAAATGTAACAAACAAAATATAATGAACAGAAAATCACCATCACTGTGCTATAGTGATTATGCACTAAAATACATAATGATTTAAATGGAAGTAATGAATTTTATTTAAATGAAAATAAAAATAGACACATAAAATATTAGTACAAAACTGGTTCAGTTCTCCAACATATTATTAAATCAAGCAGCGTTTTTCAACCTTGGCATCTTGAAGATATGTGGATTTCAACTCCCAGAATTCCCTAGCTAGAATGTTGATCTAGATCAGGGGTGTCAACCGGCGACCCGTGGGCCAGATGCATCATGCACAGACCACGCCCACCCCAGCTCCACAAAAGCAAAAAACATCATGATACGTCACGTGATATGGTTGAGTTTGACACCTGTGGTATATATCCTCTAGACTCAAAACTCCATCTTCTTATTTTTATAATATAAAGTCATTTCAGAAATGGATAATGAAACCTTCTTTTTAATCAATTCTTGTACATTTTAAAAATGTACATTTATTTCCACTTACAGAAAATAATTCCTACTAGCAAACCCAAGCATCAATAGAGGTAGAATTCTTTACAAATATGGGTGGGTTTCAACCGGTGTAACAACTGGTTCGGTCAGTTTTTGTAAAAAAAATAATTTTTTTCACTGTCCCATGTGCCTGGAGCCTCTAGCTACCTTGATTCACTGTGTTTTCAGCACAGCTGATGATCGGGGAAGCCTGCTTCAGCTGTTGTTCCGCTTAGGGGCTGCTGCAGGAAGTTTGTTTCTTTAAAACACAAACTTCCTGCAGCAGCCTCTAGGGAGAAAAACAGCTGAGGCGCGCTTCCCCCCTCATCAGCTGTGCTGAAAACACAGGAAATAAAGGTAGCTAGAGGCTCCAGGAGGGCGGGCGGGCAATTTTTTTTTTTTTTTCAAAAATCCAACCAAACCGGTTCTCTGGCTCTACCCGACCTTAACAACCATTTTGGGCGAACCGGTCCAAACCGGTAGAAACCCCCCCTCTCTGTGTGTATATGTGTGTGTGTACATACATACATACATACATACATACATACATATGTATTTCACAGTAGTTGTTCTGACCCAGCCTTAGCAGAAACAGACTCCTTATCCAAAAAACCCCTCTTTATTTATCTCCTGTGAATTAATGGCATTCACACACAGAAAAGTCCAGGCAATAGTCCTTCAAAGAGTTAAATGCAGTAACAGACCTTATCAGTTCCTTGAGATAATTGCCAGGCTGTGAGCTTCCAGCGTAAAGCTGCAAATTAAGTTCTGGCAAGCCGTCTCTGAGGCAGAAACACGATGAGCCAAATCTTCAGATATCCGAACTGTTGCCTCCTACAACCACCACTCCCCTTTCCTTCCATTTATTCCCCAGCCAAGGAGGGCCATTCAGCATCCATGTGTGCCTTGCTTTCTGAGTCTACTACTTGTCTGCAGTTCTCCTCTCCTAACAGTTCTGTACATACGGGCATCTGGAACAGGCCCCAACTGTTCTTCCTCCCCACTTATCTCTAAAGGCAGCTGCCTCTCCAGTGGCTGGGAAATGTCGGACGGCCCTGGCTCTTTCTCTGCATCTGACACAGAGCATCCATCAGCGCCTTCCCCAGACTCCAGAACTGGCCCAAGTTCCTCCCCAACCTCCTCATCATCCGAGTCTGTCGCCAGCTTCACTAGCAGCTGACGGGACATAACAGTAGTTTTATGCAACTCCAGTGAGAACTACTTCAATATATTTTTTTAATTGAGTAAAATTCATAGGAATGCTTTCTTTATTGCTAGAACTAAACCACACAAAAATAATCCTAAGCATTATATAGAAATATGTTCTACCTTTTTGTAGAAATAAGTAGGGTACTTCCTGAGTAAATGCATACAGCTTTTCAGCATTGAAGAAATTGAACGATAGGCAATAATCACCAGGGAGGAGATCTGCGAGACATTTAGTGAATTTTAGAGTTCAAGTCTGATGTCAAAGTTGCATACAAATATGCTGCTCTGCACAACAGTACAACCATTTTATTAAAATCGCCCACTACTGGAATATATTTTATGCATGCTTAATATTTGCCCATCCCACTATGTGTCCCATATCAAGCTGAGCTAAAAGTTAATAACATAAGGAATTCCTATATACAGTATATGTTTTAACATGCTTTAAGATAGCATAGTTTAAAAACATTTGTCCTGGTATATCAGCTGATATTTCTGCATCTACTTTCAAGATAAATTTGGTTGAGGTGCTAGTATTATAACTATTGTGGAGCTGATCTAACCGCAGAGGTCAGGTGGGTGAGAAAGACAGATTACAAAAAATGAATTTGCTTTAAATAAAAGCAAAAAACTGGGCCATAATACTTTGAAAAACAATAATTTTATTAGGTCAACTTATGATTTACAACATATTTGAATTTTTTTTTTGAATGGCTAAGAACCTTTAATCAGACTAAAAGTCTAGTAAAAAAGGGAAAAAAACTACAACAGGTGATCAGATTTGGTCCATAGTAAGGTACTTTTAAAGTGGATATTGGAATGTTCACAGACATACTTGGATTCTATTAAGTGCATAAGTGATAATGGATTGTATCAAAAACTTTTCTTCTAATGCTTGCTGGGCAGGAGAAAAACTATTGCTTGTCCTCCATCCTCAATGTTTGGAAATATGAAATATAGAATAACAGAATTACAGAGTTGGAAGGAACCTTGGAGTTCTTCTCCAACTCACTGCTCAGGCAAGAGACTATCCTATACCATTCTGGACAAATTGCTCTTCTTGAAAACCTCCATTGATGGAGCATCCACAACTTCTGAAAGCAAGCCTTTCCACTGTTTATTGTTCTCACTCTCAGAAAATTTCGCCTTAGTTCTAGGTTGCTTCTTTTCTTGATTAGTTTCCATCCATTGCTTCTTGTCCTGCTTTCAGGTGCTTTGGATAATAGATTGATCCCCTGCTCCTTGTGGCAGCTTGTTAACTATTGGAACACTGCTATCATATCACCTCTAATCGTTTTTTTCATCAAACTAAACATATCCAATTCCTTCAACCGCTCTTTATGTGGTTTAGCCTCTAGTCCCCTAATCATCTTCTTTGTACTCTTTCTAGAGCCTTAAAATCTTTTTTGTAATGTGGTGACCAAAACTAGATGCAGTATTCCTATGTGGTCTTATACTAACACTTCACGTGATCTTCATTCTATCCTTCCATTGATGCAGCCAAGGACTGCGTTGGCTTTTTTTTGGTAGCTGCAGCACACTGATGGCTCATATTTAAGTGATTATCCACCAGGATTCCAAGGTTCCTCTCACAGTTACTACTATTGAGCTAAAGTACTACCTGTACTGTACCTGTGCATTTGGTTTTTCTTGCCTAAATGTAGAACCTTGCTTTTTTCACCACTGAATTTCATTTTGTTAGATAGGGGCCAGTGTTCAAGAAAATGCGCTTATATTTTAAAATACATACACGTCCTTTAAAAGGTTGAAAACAAGAGAGCAATCAGCAAGACAGTCTTCATAAGAATAAAATTGTGAATAATTGAAGTCCAGATCCCATATAAAAAAAAATAGGACTATATCAGTCAGAGGTTGGATATTTGGCTCAAGGCTATAAATGTATTGTGCTCCAACAACAATAATATTGTTGACAATATAATGAAATTATTTTTATTACTTATTGTTTATTTCAACCTGGCTTTCTTTCTAAAATTAATTTCACACAGGCAATACTGAAAAATAGTCTGTACTAGCAATATTTAGAACAAAAATCTCCTTGTTTAGTTGACTAGTTCTTCTGTGTTGTGTATGTAAAAAATGTTAATTCTGTTCCATTTTGCTGTTTTCTACTAACTTCTACCCAAACAAGTATTAAAAGTTGCAGCATACTGCTGGCCCAGTTATTGCTGTCAGGAAACCAAGTACAAATATACTTCATTTCCATAATGATTGTTGGTTATTCATCCAATCACTGGATGTTATGCTCTGACTCTGGGTGTATTGATTATTTCCCAGACTCTTGAATAAGGGGCCAAGACATTTGCCTGCAGGGTGCTACCCATCAACCCTAGCGGCTCGTATTATTTTTTGAGCAGCTTCCTGAACAAAGTTTTTTCTGTCTCTCTCTATCTCCAGTAAAACACAATGAATTAAAAATGACGATGAATTAAAAATGACAATTCAATAGTTGGTGAAAACAAGAAAATAAAATATACAAAATATTCCTAATGAAGAGGATCTTGAAAAATGTATAAGCTAGATAGCTATTTCTCAGGGAACTGAACACATTAATAGAAATGAGTGAACGATGGGGTGTCTTCATGGCTTTTGCAAAATAGATCCTAAACAAATAGTAAGGGAAAAGTCTTGATGCCAGGGTACCGTGTAGTAGTTGCTAACAAGCTCTAAATCCAAAAAGATGTTAGCTTTGGATCACAGCATCTCATTAGTCAACCATCTTGATGTCAAGATGGGTGCCTAGGTAATGATAAATCTCTTGGGGTTCAGATAAAAGATGAAGAATTCCTAATGATGGGAATGTAGCCCTCATCTCATTCTCCCTTGTAGGTCTGCCTTAAGTGCCCCTATCTGCTTTCTGCTGTGTGATTGTTCATGTCCTTTCCTTCCCAATAGAGTTGTTGAATTGTTATAAAACCAGGACTTGCTTTGAATTGATACAGGGGCATCATGGCAGTAGCAAGACACCCTGTCATCATTCAATAAATTGTAATAATTAATAGTGCCTGGATGACCTCACTGGCTGAATGAATGACACAGGTTATACTGGATGACAACATCTCTCCAATCCACTAAATTAATCGAGCTGGGTGTATACTAGACATGTGCATGAATTGTGACAACCTTGTAAAATAAAGAATTGTTTCACACTTCATTTGCAAACTTGGAGATAGGAAATGAATTAAACTTCATACAAACACTCAGGAGGTTTAGAAAGAGTCCTATCTCTAAGTCGTCTGTATTATTCATCCAAAGGAATTTTGTATCAAAGTAATTATTAACGATAATTCCAAAGTAGTTGTTTCGCTTCAGGATTTTTATGATTAAGAATGAAATGAATTAGTAATAAAAATCCTAATACATAGCCATCCTTAAATATAATGTCCTATCTAGTTTTTGAATCTACTTGTATTTTTGATTACGGCTGCTTTTCTTTTTCTTCCTGACATATTCACTTTTAAAGCAATGTTATTTTATTAAAGGAATATCCACTGATTTTTTTTTTCTCAACTCTATTGTGTCTCTTCATGCATAGATTAATATGTCATTCATGGTGCCACATTGGTATCTAGATTATTATGCAAAGGATTAACAATCACAATGAAGATGGGGAGCATAAGAACCTTTAAATTGGGTGCTTGGAGGGTGATACTGGAAACAAGGCAACAGCTTGCTTATAGCAGCCACCAGCAACTGCCATGAATGGGATAAGTGCAGCATAGAAAAGGCTATTATGTCTCATCCCATTAGCCTGCAACCTCTTTGCTAAGAGTTACAGGGGAGAAGTTAAAAATGTGTGCTTTTCTTCTGGGAAAATAGGGTACTTGGTCTATTGCATCAGCAAATGTAGTGACCCGTTAACTCCAGCCAACCTGGAAAATGGTCAGAGATTATGACGGTTGCAATGTAAAACATCTGGAGGGTCCCAAAACGCCTTCTCCAGCACAAAACTATGCAGAGAGGACCTAAATAGTCTGGTAGCTCTTCTTAGGATTGCTTCTCAGATGACTGTAGAGCAGGGGAACTTCTGTGAAGTAGTACATTCTCCAGCTGGAAAGCTCGCTTGAAAATAAAAGCCCCCCATCCAGACGGAATAAGACTGTACCTTATATCTGCTACTGTGAGAAAGTGCTTTCATATGGCAGGAAAGAAATGTTGCATTTAACATCGCTATGCAGTAGAAGAGAAACATTTAACATAAATAAGGAAACGTGCTTCATTCATTTTGCTGCTGCTGACAGCTTATTTTTTGTTAAAGGATCTAGATCAGAGGTGTCAAACTCGCATCATCACGGTGTCTTCATGTGACGTATTGTAACTTTTTTCCCCTTCACTAAACCAGGCGTGGGCGTGGCCAGCAGATGACGCATCTGGCCTGCGGGCCGCAAGATTGACAGTCCTGATGTAGACCTCAATTGTAGTCGTAAACTGCTATAAAAAGTGGTGCATGTTTTTAATGGAAACAGGACACAACTACATTTGCATTACAAAATTTTTATGATCCAACTATTATATATTGTGGGCTCTGAGAGCTGAAGATATTTGGGGCCTTTTGGATCACTGCCCCCTAAATGCCCCCCAAAATGCTGCCTTATAAGGAAATGGCCTTCATTTGTTTATCTAAAGCCAATAATGGATTGCAGTCAGGAATGACAAACTGCAATAGAATCCCTTACGCCACCAGGCTAGAAATTCTGGGCTTAGACAATCTTGAACTGCGACGCCTTAGGTCTGAT